>JACEIK010004470.1:17707-65431 GCA_018107945.1 Datura stramonium
ATTTCTCAGAAGTCCAGAAGGGAGAAATGCTTACTTTAGGGCTAGGAGTATATTGACACTAATTTGAAGCAATTCCACTTACCTTAGCTCGGTAGGACAATGATTCGCGGCCGAATTTCATGAAACTAACTCCGCAGGAATGCTCCCGGCAGCTTAATACTTCACTACCCAAGATTAATTCGAGTTTGGAGCTCGTTTAATAGAGTAAACGGACGGAATTCCAAAGAAATCCCTTGTACCCTCTGTTTTCTGGTTACTCTCTGGAAATTATTTATAATGATCTAAAAAAAACGAAGTGGAGGCTTTATATAGTTGGGACCTTTAAGTCGCATTCATCGAATGTGATTTATAAGTCGCATTCATCGAGTGCGATTTATAAGTCGCATTTGCCTTGCGACGCGCCGACTTGGCGCTTGTCCGGTCTTCCCCCGGGCCTTTTTCCAGCATGTATGGCATTCTAAAACTCTTAACCAACATGCGAATAGGCCATCTACATGTCAAGAATTTATGGGGTGTAACATTTTCAGTGTGGACTGGTTACATGCATGTTATGCCTCAGTCAACTGTAGAACCTATATTGTAGAGTATTGATTTTCGGGTTAACTAGTTCTATAGTGGAAAGCTAGTTCAGTTGTGCCTGTAGGTCGCTTTATTTCCTATCTCAAGGCTAGGAAGATGATCTCTAAGGGCTATGTGTACAATCTAGTTCAGGTTAAGGATGTTATGTCGGAGACCCTGAATCTTCAGTCAATTCCTATAGTATGTGAGTATGCGGAGGTGTTTTCAGATGATCTACCATGAGTCCCTCCCAAGCAAGAGATTGACTTTGGTATTGACCTTCTCCCTAATATGCAACCTATATCCGTTCCTCCTTACAGAATGGCTCTAGCCAAGCTAAAGAAGTTGAAACAGAAGTTGAAAGATCTCCTATACAAGGGTTTCATTGCGCCTAGTAAATCCTCATGGGATTCTCTAGTGCTCTTTGTCCGAAAGAAGGATGGTTCCCTTAGAAAGTGCAATGATTATCGGCAATTGAACGAGGTCACAATCAAGAATACGTATGCCCTCCCCAGGATTGATGACCTATTTGACCAACTTTAGGGTGCTAAGTGCTTCTCAAAGATAGACCTCAGATCATGATATCATCAGCTCAGAGTTAGGGAGAGTGACATTCCAACGACAACCTTTCAGACTCGGTATGGTCACTATGAGTTTGTAGTTATGTCATTTGGACTAACGAATGCTCCTGTAGATTTTATGGATCAGATGAATAGGGTATTCAATCAATATTTGGACATGTACATAATTGTCTTCATAGATGATACTCTCATATATTCTCAGAGCAAGGAGGATCATGCCGCTCATTTGAGGATTGTGTTGCAAACTCTTAAGGATCTCTTGTTGTTTGATAAATTCAGCAAGTGTGAGTTTTGGCTTCAGTGGCCTTTTTGGGACATGTAGTTTCTAGCGAGGATGTGTAGGTGGAATCTCAAAAGATAGAAGCAGCGAAGAATTGGCCTAGACCAACTAGTCCTTCGGATATTAGGAGCTTCTTAGGTTTAGATAGGTACTACAGGAGGTTGGTAGAGGGATTTTTATCCATTGTGGCACTGTTGACTAAGTTTACCTAGAAGAAGGTCAAATTTCAGTGGTTAGATGCTTGTGAGAAGAGTTTTCAGGAGTTAAAGACTCAACTCACTTCAGCCCCAGTGTTGACCCTACCGGACGGCATGAATGGTTTTGTGGTGTATTGTTATGCCTCTAGGTTTGGTCTTGATTTTGTATTGATGAAACATGGTAAGATCATTGCGTATGTCTCTAGACAGCTTAAGACTCACGAGAAGAATTATCCGACGCATGACCTAGAGCTGGAGGTCATGGTGTTAGCTTACTTTGAAGATTCGGAGACACTACTTGTATGGGGTGTATGTGGAGTGTTCGCGGACCACAAAAGCCTTCAGTATGTGTTCACTCAGAAGGACCTGAATTTGAGATCAGATTATTCATACTCTTGAGGATATGTTGAAAGCATCTGTAATTGATTTCAAAGGTAGTTGGGATGATCACTTTCCTCTCATCGAGTTTGCCTACAACAATAGTTACCACTCTAGCATCCAAATGGCTCCATATGAGACTCTTTATGGGCGGAGGTGTAGATCGCCTATTGGATGGTTTGAGGTAGGTAAGGCTTCATTGATAGGGCCATATTCAATTCATGAGGCCATGAAGAAGGTTCAACTTACTAGAGAGAGGCTAAAAATAGCTCTGAGTCATCAAAAATCGTATGCATATTTTAGACGAAGAGAGCTAGAGTTTAAGGTTGATGATTGGGGTATTTCTGAAGGTGTCTCTCATGAAGGAAGTGATGAGGTTCGGGAAGAAAGGAAAGCTTAGTCCCCGATATGTTGATCCTTATAGGATTTCAAGATGAGTTGGTAAGGTGGCATATGAGTTGGAACTACCAGTAGAGTTAGCTTCGGTGCATCCAATTTTCCACATATCTCTGTTGAAGAAGTGTATCGGAGAACTAGCCTTAGTTGTTCTAGTGGAGAGCATATATGTGAAAAATAACCTATGAGGAGGTCCCGCTTGAGATCCTTGATCGTCAAGTCCAAAAGTTGAGAAACAAGGAAGTAGCTTCAGTGAAGGTGTTATGGAGAAATCAGCTCGTTGAGGGAGCAATGGGAAGCCGAAGCATATATGATGGCTAGATACCTGCATCTTTTCCCTTCTAGCACAAGTCCAATATGAGGTATTAGTTTTCTCATTAGTACTCTATTTAGTTTCATGTCAAGATCATGTCTCTAAGTTTCTTTCATGTCATAGCATGTATGTATGCTTCATGAATTCATTTCAATCATGTGTATTAGTCTAGAGTCAGTCACTCCGTTAGTCTTCAATTTTAGTTTTTCAGTTTTGGGATTGCAGATCGTTCCCCAACCTTTCATTATGCTTAATCTATATTCGAGGAAGAATGTTCCCAAGGGGGAGATAATGTAACACCCCAAAAGTTCTTAAGATCAGACCTGAGGGTTGAAACTTTCACCAAAGTCATAGGACGACTTAAGGGACATGTCATTGTAGGGAACAGCGACCCATTGTGTCCCTTGTGGTAAGTCCCCAGTCAGGTTTCTTAGAAAACAACTATCCTAGTAATGACTCATTGGAAGATCCAATGGGTCGTCCTGAGTGGTCATTGAATGGAGTTTAGAAAAGGCCTAGAATTGAGTTAGTGACAATGAAGGGTGCAACGACCTATGGTGGCAAGTAACAACCCATGGTAATGTTCCATTGGAAGGACTTCAAAAGCTATGATAGGGTGGTCGAGGTCACGACGAGAGGATATGACGAGTTGTTATTTAAAGTAAAAACTCATCCTGTTAGGTCATTGGTTAGAGAACCAGAAGAGTAACATGATTTCCTCTAGAAGCAATAGATGGAGTGATGAGTCATTTCATACGATGACTCATCCTGATCGGTCATTGGTCAGAACTTCAGTAGAGTACTAGAAGTTCTTCATATAAAATGGACGATTCAATGACCCGCCATATCCTATGATGACCCATTGTAGTGGTCATTGTAGCCGGCAGACTGTTTTTTTTTGCAAATTCCCGGGGATAGTTTTGTAAATTTCTGAGCTCCTAACTTCCTAATGACGTTTTTTTAAGCCCTGAAACAATTTTTTAAGGGGTTTTAGCCTATCCTAAGCCATTAGACTCACATGCATGCCATGTATTGAGATTCCCTTTCAACGTCAATCTAGAATTCTCCCCATTTCTTCCCCAATTCTCTTGAGCTTTTAGGAAAGTTTGGAAATCAGTTTACCCAGGTATGTAGGGCTATGAATGGTGGATTTCTTCCACCTTCATTCCCAAGCTTCTTCCCAAATTCATGAATTCAAGTTCTTAATCAAGTGTATTGATTCCTAGGGTTTTAACCCAATTCTATGAAACNTTGATTCCTAGGGTTTTAACCCAATTCTATGAAACTACCTATGCTATGTTTATGGGTCTAATCCCCTCATGTTCTAAAATATTTTTTAAGTCTAATGGGCATATTTATCCTCAACTTGATTGTAAAATCATGATTTCATGTTATTAGAAATTATGCCCTATTATGCATGTCTTTATGAATTCAACCTTATGATCCATGATTTCAAGTATGATGAGATATATAGTATTCAAGAATATTTATAAAATCTCAACTTATAATTCCATGATCATGATTTATGAAGCCTATTTCAAGTATGCATGATTTTATAATTTAGGGCCAAGCCCATGCAACTTAAGTATGTTTTTGTGATTTAGCCAACAGTAAAAAGATTAGTTTATCATATGGTTTGGATTCAATACTCCTAATACATCTTATGATATGTTTGGAGCCAAGACTCCCAATGTTCAGATTTCAAGTTATGTCTGAGATTATGATTTCAGCTTCGTTGAAAAAATGATTTTAGCACTATGCATGTTTTGGGAGTAGTGTCTAGCATCGAGTAGGCTTGCGGTCTCGAGGGTCTCCGATCTCAAAACTACGCACCAACATAAATATTATATGTTTGGGACCTCTCAAGATAGGTTTCCCTCACCCTAAGGGGCTTAACCTGATATTGATATCATGGTTTAGCATCCTTAGCCCTAACAAGGTTTTGGACGGCTCTACCCACTTGAGTGTGATAGTTGGGGCATCACGTAAGCTCTATCGTGATTGTGTTGGTTATGAAGAGTCTCCCATTATTCTTTATGATTTTAGTTACTCATATTAGTGACTCATGATATTTTGTTTTACAACAGATTTGACCCAATGATCAGTTTATGAGCTTTTATTTATGATTTCAACTATGACAAGTGATATGATTTCTATTTCTAAATTTTGGGAAATTATGTTCAGTTACGATAACTTTCTTATGATTATGTATATCTCAGATGCAGCTCCTTAATCTCATGATCTTATGATTTATATGCATGTTTTCAACTAATAATTTATTAAGCATATTTTACTTACCTTACATTCTCAGTACATTTCAAGTACTGACCACATACTTTATGCTATATCCTCGCATGATACAGGTTCGAGTGATCCAGCTCAATCTAGCCGATAGCTCACTTCCTCTTCAGTCTAGTTTAGCCCCTGCTTTGGGTGAGTCCTTATTATACGAGGACATATATCTATTTAGATTTGTTATGTTAGTTCAGTTTTAGAATTGGAAATAGCTTAGGACTTGTCCCAGTATCTCATTAGATAGTAGAGGCTTTGTTAGACATAGACTAGTGTTATCAGCTTTGAGATTTTGTGTTGTGATGTATTCTCTTGATTTATGTTCTATGGTATTCAGCCTTCTGCTTATTCATGATTCATGTCGTTTTTCCACTTATTGATGTTATTAAGTCATGCTATGTATGTACCATGATTTAGGTTGGAGCTATTCATGGTTCTACGTCCCGTGTCTCAATCCAGCTCCCAACTGGGTCGTGACAGGGATGGTGAACTCTCCTGGGTCCTCTCTTTTGGGGGCAAGATTTCTAGTCATCACAACACTACAATGTTGCGACACCTCCACGATGTCCGCGTCCACAATATTCTTCTTCTTCAACAGCTCTTTCATGAATTTGGCATAGTCAGGCATTTGGAGCAATGCATCCAAAAGTGGTATATTTATGGACAACTTACTAAACATGTCAATGAATTTTGGTTGTCCTCCTTCTTTTTAGCCAACTGCTGAGGGTATGGGGATGGTAGTCTAGGCTCTTGGCCATTTGTATTGAGAGATACCTCGCCCTCTTTCTCAGCAGCAACATTCTCATAAGGAACATCTACTCCTTCCTCCTCTAATTCTTCCTCATTGTCAACAAAAATTGGTGCTCTTGGCACTATATCACTCACTTCATCATTTTCTTTACGATTAACAACTTTCTTGGCCTTAACACCCATATCAACTACATCTTTTCCACTCCTCATGATTATAGCCATGCAATAATTATCCTTCTTCGGATTGGGTATAGTATCACTCAAAAGGGTTCCTTTCCTCTAGGTTTTCATTTGGATTGAGAGATGGGTGATTTGAGCCTCTAAATACTTGATGGAGGCCAACTGGGAGCTCATAGTTTAGGCAAGGTTAGATACCTTTCCCTTTTAATTCCTTCACTCTACTATCGATGGACTCTGCTCTTTTCAACACCCTAGCCAACATCTCCTCGATTTTTGAATTTCCAACATCACTTACCCCTGGTTGCATTTGGGTCGCATCCTCTTTAGGAGGAGGTATGTATGGATTTGAGCTTCTATGATACCCCTCATGATTTTGATCCTGGTTCCCTTATCTATCATTTCTATCATTCCAACCTTGATTTTCATGACCTCTCCAACATTGATTCTCATCACGAGGGCACCAAGGGCCTTGGTTGGAACCTTGGTATCCTTGACGAGAACCCACCATTTTACCTGCCATATATTGGCATTCCTCATCATATCTAGGAGGTGAAACATCTCCCTCATATTGACCATGCCCTTGGGTCCCTACAATATTCACACTCTTGGCTCCTTACCCCATAACATGTTTAGTCATTTTCTCAAGGTGGGTCATCATCATTGCTAAGGTTTCATCTATTTCCTCATCATGCATTCTCATTCCAGTGGTTACAAGGTTTGAAGCAGCGCCACTTGGGAACACATCAGTGTCTCTATTGTGTCGTGCTCTATTTGTTTTGGTCATACAACCTAGAAGAGCTTTGGCCATTCCAAATATTTGGTCCATAAGGCACCCACCTGCAAGGTTGTTGGCCATTAACTTGTTGATCGAGTTGAGGGAACGATAGGATCTTTGATGTAAGACTCGATCTAACAAACTATGGTTAGGGCATGTCGTAACCTTATTTTTAAAACGGAGTCAAACCTCATGCAATGGCTCTCCTAAAAACTATCTAAAATTGGTAATCTCATCTCTCAACTGAAGCATCCTTGAGGGAGGGAAGAATCTTCCAAAAAGTCCTCTGTCAGCTCCTTCCATGAAGTGATTAACCCAGGGGGCAACTCTTCTAACCAAATAGTGGCTTCCCCCGTTAAAGAGAATAGGAAAACCCTAACTGAATTGACTCTTGGATGATGTTGGTAATATTAAAGGGTTGGCAGATTTCAAGAAAAATAAGAAGGTGCCTATTGGAATCTTCCCTTGGTTTCCCTCTGAATAATCCCATCATTTGCAACGAGTGTAGCATAGTGCTCATCACATGAAAAATGGCATTCTTTACCGTCGGCGGTAGGCGAATAGCACCAGCTATGTTGGGCAACATCTTCTTGTCATCATCATGGTCGATGTAGCCATCCACAAAACCTACTTGAGAGTCTTGGCTCATGAAGTTCAACCTAAACAAGCAGAAAAAACAAAACTAATGTAAAGGCACACAAGATGCTTAACTAGTTCAAATCAACAAACAACTCTAGGCTATCATGCCCACTCCCCGGTAACGGCACCAAAATTTATAACGTCCAAATTCTCTCCTCAAATAAGAGAGTGTACGTGGTCATATGCAATATAATTTACCCAGTAATGAGTCGAGGTCAAATCCGCAGGGAATGAGGAATGATTTCTACTAAAGTTAAAAATCAATCGGAACTAACTAGCATCATCATATAACAACTTGTAAAGTAAAGTTTGGGGGAAAATAAGATCACTATAAGACTCCAAAAGCAATAACAAAACAGTGCAATGTAAATTGAAGCAACAATGAGAGAATTTAATAGAGCTATTCTATTGATGGGGCGTCGATAGGATTGGGATTAATTGATAAGTCTAAAAAACCAATTACAAGCATAAATATCCATGGACAAGGCTACACCCGATGTTTCTCAACCAGTTTGGTATATTTTACTTGAGTTCTCTCAAACCCCAATGTCATATAAAAAAATAGCCATATTAACTTTGAGAAGAGTTAAGCTATTTCTAACTCAACTCTTGAATGAATTAAATGGGTATTGGCTATCTCTAGCCCAACCCCACACCTTCAACATTCATTTCTCGCTACTTCTTTCTCACCCAAATCCTGCTTCTCTTTCTCGAGCAAATACAAGATAAGTAAACACAATTTATGTTTACAATCATAAATAATTCAATTAAAACTCAGAGAAAGAAATAGATTCATGTCAGATAAGTGAATCTAAGACTAAACCAACAACACCTAGTCTATTCTAGCCCCTATCAAGAACATACCCCTAGAAATAAAATTAGCTACTCATGAAAAAAGATAAGAAGATTATACCAAGAAATAATTCATCAGCATTCATCATTGAATAGAATACTCAAACTTCACAATGTTCTTCAATTGTGAGTTTTTCCTTATCTACTCGAAGAAGAAGAAAGAAAATCTCTCACTTCTCTCTATATTTCTTTCTTTACAATATGATGTGTCAAAAAAGTTCCTCTCTCCTCTTATCATGGGTGTGTATTGATTAGGGAAATTCTGCTCCTTTTCCTTGTGCATGGATTTTCATTTATTCCATTAGACGCATCAAAAGTATCTTTGTGCTAGAGCTGAACAATATTTTACCCTTTTCAGCATGGAGCTCACTTGCGTGGCACTTACATTTCATAGGTGGCCATCCGCGAGATGCAAGTCTCTCGCAGCTCTAGTCTAAAGAAAACTGGGTGTATCCTACAGTTGCACCTATGTTTTGCAGGTACTCTTCAGCTTTCGACCAGTGTGACTCTACGTGGAACCTGCGGTTTGAAGGCGTCCACCTGTGAACCGCAAGTCTTCTTCTTTCAGCACTTTGCTTTTTAGTTTAATTCTTCTCCTTTCTATGTTTAAGTTCAATACCTGCAAAAACAAAGAGAAAGGGCATAAAAACTTCCTAAATGAGTAAAAAACAAAGCAAAAGCTCATGCTTAAAAGCCTAATAAGTTAGTAAATTACCAACTCATCAGGGTTCATGAGATAGTTCTTGCATATTCAGGAAAATAGTAAGAAATGGAATTGTGACTTGCAGCAAGTAATCTAAGAAGATTTTATTCTAGTGTATTTGAGTCCTAAAACTCAATCTAAAAGAAAAAGTGGCAAGACCCTAGATTCTCATCATCATTTGAATTAAAAATACTTGTAAAATGAGTTTTGTTTATTAGTTTAATTTAAATTTCAAAGTAGTAGAATAATCTCCAAAACTATTTCCCCATTTTACTTATGTTTATTTGAATAGTGAAACAAAATGTTAACATTAAGCAATTAATCTAATAAGTCTCTGAGGGATCGATATCGGAATTTCACCGTCCTATATTACCTGACGACCACATGCGCTTACATGTGCTTTGAAACATCAAGGGTTGAAGAAAACCCTTGCTGAAGTCCCATATACCTGAAGGAAGAATCCCTTAAGAAGAAGCCTGAATTTCTAGAACTGAGGGAGAACCCTAGTTCTTGCTTGAGAGATAGGAGTCTGGAGCTTCTACGATCTACTTATGATCTGTTTCTAAATTTATTAGGAAAGAATGAGGGGTAAACCATGAAAACCCCTTTAGTTCATCCATTAAGAGTCCCAAAACAACATCACTTAGGAGTTACGAGCATATAATTTTACTAGAATATCCCTTGACTGCCGAACTACAAATTCTACTAGCAGAACCAACGAACCTTTCAACGAATTGTTGGTTGTTCCAATAATTTGTTGATCCTTTCACTGGTTCCTTCTTCTGCTCCAAATTTTCCTCTAAACATGCTCCAATGATCAAAACAATGAATTGTACTATCTAACAATAGGGCATCCAATCAGATATGGTTTCTAGGTAGATTTTTCACTCTTTTTGAATCTATGGTAGACGAGTCATCCAACATTGTGTACCATGAACCAATGAGCAGTCCTTTGGCTTGTGTTGTTGCCTGGTGCCAAAATTTCTGCTGATTGTCATTTCAAGTATGGGTTTTGATCTAAGAAACTTTTGGGGTGTTACACCAACATTATGGGTGTACCAAATGTAGGGTGGGATCACTATGTAAAGAATGAATGGCCACCTATAGATGGTATTTGTACTGCCCTAGGTATTACTACGAAATTCTCCACCAAACCCAGTCTAGAAGCACACAGGAGAGTGGTAAAAAAGAGATGGCAAAGCTGCATAAACTGTATTTTGGAGTGGTACATAAGATTTTGGTTCTCAAAAAGGAAAGGAAGACTAAGACTAGTTACTTTGATATGACATTAATGGAATTACGGGACATAGAGGTCCCCATTAATTTTACTAGTCTCTTAATCCAACATATGACAAGGGTCATTCAAAAAGATCAAAATGGTCATGCTCTACCTTATGTATTTTGGATGCGTGTTGTCTTGGAGAGTCTATAGGTGAAGGTCAATGTTATGTAGGTTTAGACCGCGATGTGATTGGTTTGGTATACCATCTTGTTGTACCATTCCAGGAACCTCAGTGCCCAACTGCAGAAGTTGAGGGAAGCATTGGCCATAAGAAATATAAAAATTGAGTCCTTGAAGATTGATCACATGGATGATAATACACATCTTCATGACTCCTATATGATTAAGCAAACCAGTCTTTAAGCAAGATCACAAGTCTGTAGGTTAATCTTGATCAGGAAAGGGACAACATTTCGAAAAGCTTAAAGGGTCGTTATCTGTTATTGCATTAAACATTTCCCTCCTTTCCCCCAATCCAAACTGTTAACCCTATTTGTCTTGTGTTGCATTATTTGTTATTTCCAGTGTTGGCTCCCTATTTCTCTTTTGTTGTTGGTTAGAATGGATCTATAATTTTTGCAAATGGTGTTGTGGTTTCTCCACCTAAAGTTAATAGAACACTCTATTTCTCTTATTTCACTTTGTTGGTTTTTCTATGACTATTCTCTTAAGATTAATTTTAGGGCATGATTATGTTCTGATTGTATTTACGATAGACCTAGAAGCCATGAGTAATTTATTAATCATTACATTCAACTAATCTTTTTGTATACCAAAACATGTTTCAGTGACGCCCAAAGGGAAAAGATGTATAATACATATTATTTATACCCATTAAGGTAACTTGGTTTATCTAAGTGGTTCATTCATGTCTTATCTCGAAAGTCAGTTGGTTTGTACTTAATATAACAATTTAAGTATAGATTATAAAGGCAAATAAGTTTGTCATTCATCAAAAAGGGAGAATTTGTTGGACTTAAAGAGTTTTGATGATTGACAAATGAACTGAGCTGGCTGAATGGATCGCACCTAATTGGAGTATGAAGCAAGTGAATGAATTGGGTAAGACAGTTACATGGTCCAATCTAGAATCCAATCAAGACAGGTGTAACACGCTAAAGTTCCCTAAGATTAGGCTCGGGATTTGAAAGTTGATCAGCAAAAAAATCTACAAAATTTCTTAGAACGACTCATTATACGACTTGTGATTTGAAGTCAAAGGTCATGGGAGAAGTCATGGTAAGCAATAATTTCTCCTGGTCTAGTAATGACAACTCATTGTAGGAAACAATGAGTCGTAGTATGTAGTCATGGTTTGGGTTTGCTGAGGGAAGGTCTAAGGTCACGAGTTATGGTATGACTTATTATAGGAAACAATGAGTCGTTGTATGCAGTCGTGGGGTGTAAGTGAAGAGGATGGGACCCCTAACCACGATACATGGTATGAATCATTGTAGGAAACAACGAGTCATGGTGATGCCTGAGGTTGGAGAACTAGAGAACCATAAATCTTAACTAGAAAACGATGGAAGGAAACCTTGAGTCATGATCAGGTGGTATGACTAGTGGTACTATTCATGGTAACTGGCAGTAATCTTTTTAATTAGGTTTTCTCAGGGGTATTTTTGTAGCTTCCTAAGATTCTAACCCCTATGTGACGTTGTTTTGGGTTTCTTAATGAGTGTATTAATGGGTTTAACCTAGCGTAAGACCTTATGATTCCAAAACAACAGTAGATTGAAAATCCTCTCTCAAGATCAAGGCTAGGGTTCTTCATCAAATCTCTTCCAATCCTTCTTGGGTCTTCAAGACAAGCTTAGAAATCATTCAACCCAAGTATGTATAGCCATGAATGGAGGATTTCTTCCACCTTCATGCCCAATTTGTTTTCTAACTCATGAATTCAAGTCTCCAATCATGTTTTATGAAAATTCTAGGGCTAGACCCAACTCAATGAAATCTTTTACGAACTTTCTATGGGTTCAATTCCCTCATATTTCAATTAATGAATTATGGTTATTATGGAAGATTTGAACCTCAAATTCCTTATGAATTCATGATTTCAAGTTTATGATGATTTTATCCGATTATGCATGTTCTTATGATTTCCAAGTTTATGAGCCTATGATTTCATGTTATGATAAATTATCAAAGTATGCATGAATGTGTACAACATCTTATATTTTATACTATGTTACATTCATGATCTCTTTATTGATTTTACTAGCAATTTTTCCTTACCTTACATACTAAGTACATTCAAAGTACTGACCGCATACTTTATACTATATCTTCTTATGATATAGGTTCAAGTGATCCATCTTCGTCCCGTCATTAGCTCCCTCCTATTCAGTCAAGCTTTATCCCAGTTTTGATGAGTCCTTACAATCCAAGGTCATAAGTTTTGTCTATATCTCTTCTATGTATATCTTTTAGTTTTAGACTTTAGCGAGCTAGTTGGAGGTGTTGTGTCATGACCCGAGTCTGCACCCTAGACGCAACATGGTACTTGGTGCCACAAGTGACCCCAAGCTAACTCATGGTTTAACATCACATTTCTAAACCAAATAAACATAGTGGAAGCTTAAAACATAACTGAAATATCGTATTCCAAATTTAGAAACTTTTGACAAAAAGTACTAAAACTTGTGCAAATATTGCAAAACAAGTTGAACAATGTTATGTCTAAAAGCCAACTACTAACTGGCAAGTTGCTGGGACAGGGCCCCAGCTAACTCTAAAGTCTAATGTAGGAATTGAAAGAAACTAAAATCTTGTCCTAGAACAAAGAGGACTCACCAATATAGAGATGTTGAAATCATATGAGGGAAGCTATTGATGCTGCTATGACTGAGAACTTGCACCTGTATCATAATACGATACAACATGGAAATATGCATTAGTACTTTGAATGTACTGAATATGCAGGATGTACGTAAAATATTAGGACTACATACTGAACTACAGTGACATGAAATGACGAACTATAAACTGATGAGTTTAGTGACACAACTGTGATAGAGTAACTACTGACACTAACTGATGGTCATGAACATATCCTTAAATCTGAATAATTGAACTAAGCTGAAACTAAAACTGAGTTGTACTAACAAGAGATATTGTACTAAACTGTGGGAGCAACTGTATTCAACATGTAACCACATGAGCTAAACGTGGAGTTCGATGTATAACACTCATCGGTAAAGGCCTAGTATACCTTGCCAGGGTATAGTAGTTGAACTAGGTGATCATTGTTTGCTGCCCATTTGGGCTAAAACCTATAGTAGCAACATTGTTATGGGAACCTAGGTGCGCGGAACTCCGACGTGCTCGGTGCTAAGTCCCACTCCCACTAAAATTCCTAACTGTGATTGTAGGTTGATAGCTCGACACTGATGTCCCAGGACTTAAGTCAAGAGTACTTACTTGGAAGTACTCTGAGAGTCTAAAGGACCTGATAACTGAAAACTAGCTCTAAGACTGGACAAAAATTAATTTTTCTAATAGTGTTGTAACCGTCTAATTGATACTAAGGAGTCCTAGTGAGCTCCACAAAGAACTGACTATAGTCAAACTGATCAACTGACTTACTGAAAGATACTAAAAGGCTAATTACCGACTGAGACTGAACTAACATTCCAACTGACTGTTAACTCAATAATAGTAATAACATGAAAATTTCAAGAACTAATAGAGTCAAGCAACAATTGTATCTAGTTAATTGTGCAAGACCCAATTTACTGTACTCATAGAAACTAGGGCTAAAACAATATATCATGAAGAGAATAGCAACATGCTCAATAAGTAATGAAGACTTTCCAGGATTCATCAGGGATACAATCTAAAAGAAGTATTTATAATCTGATTGAAAGATAACCCTAGGTTTGATCTTCATGACTAGAACTGATATAGATTCTTAGAATGATTTTGGGCACAAGGGAAGAGAAATTATCTTTTGAATTCCCACCTACCTGGAGTAGAATTCCCTGAGAACAATCTTGAGAAATCTGAGGAGAAGACTGAAACCCTTGATCTTACTTTGTATCTCTTGTCTGAGTTCTTATGCTGCTAACTTGAGGGAATGAGAGAAATGAGAGTAAACTATTGACTAACTTCTTAAATCCCTCTGAAATAACCCCAAAATGACGTAGTTTATGGCCTAGGATCTTAGAAATTACAGAAACACCCTCATTAAAAATGCAATAAAAAGGACGCTGCCAGTCCTCATGAGGGACATCACGACTCATGAGGTAGTGGATGAGTCTTGGCGTCCAATCCATCATCAACATTGGAAAACCTGACTTAAAATTCAACCCCAAGCGATGGCCCACTTCACGAGTCATGAGGTACACCACGACTCGTGACTCCCTTCGTGACTTCGCCAATGAATGAAATCTTTAATTTTGACCTCCTAACCATGGCTCACCTCACGAGTCATGAAGTGACTTCACGTCTTAGGGTTTCCACTCATGGTCACCCCCTGACCAAGATTCCTCCAAGGTAGGCCTCCACTTCATAAGTCACTCCATGACTCGTTTAGTACTTCACGGGTCACTAAACAAGTCGTCCTATGACCTGGTGCACATTTTCCTTCTTTCTCTATTTCAACTCTCGGGTCTAATCTTAGGAACTATTGGGGTGTTACAATATCTCCCTCTTGGGAACATTCGTCCTCAAATGAAAACTAAGTAAGCTGAAAGACTGGGAAAGAGCTGCTACTCCCAAACTGAAAACTATAAACCGATTTATGAAGGACTGACTGACTCCAAACTGATATAGGCATACTAACTGAGTTGATGCAACTAGGATGCATATTTAGAACATGAATATAGTTGATGAGTACAGAACTAAATAAAGTATTAAGGAGGAATTTAATACCTGATGTTGAAATTGAACTGGAAGGGAATAAATGAGGATATTTAGCCATCATGTCCACTTCTTCTTTCCATGTGGCTCCCTCAACTATTTGGTTCCTCCACAAAACATTACTGAAGCGACTTTCTTGTTTCTCAGCTTATGAACCTGAAGGTCTAGGATATGAACTGGGACCTCATCGTAGGAGAGGCTATCTTTCATATCCACACTTTATAGTGGCACAAATGAGGTTAGATCATCGATGCACTTCTTCAACAGTGACACATGGAAGACTGGGTGCACTAATGCTAACTCTGAAGGTAATTCCAACTCATAGGCCACACTGCCAATTCACCTCAGAATCCTATAGGGTCCTACATACCTGGGACTGAGTTTCCCTTTCTTTCCAAATCTCATCACTCCTTTAATAGGTGAAATCTTCAGATAAACCCAATCATCTACAGCAAACTCTAGCTCTCTTCTCCTCATATCTGCATATGATTTCTATCGGCTCTGATTTATTTTCAATCTTTCTTTGATAAGTTGCACCTTCTACATAGCCTCATGAACTGAATCTAGCCTGATTAAAGTAGCTTCTCCAACTTAAAACCACCCTATAGGAGACCTACACCTCCTATAATATAATGCCTCAAACGAGGCCATCTGAATACTGGAGTGGTAGTTGTTGTTGTATACAAACTCGATGAGAGGTAGGTGATAATTCCAACTACCCTTGAATTAAATCATACAAGATCTCAACATGTCTTCTAAGGTCTGAACGGTCCACTTGGCTTGTCCATCTGTCTACAGGTGAAAAGCTGTGCTGAGCTTCACCTGAGTACCGAGTCCTTTCTGAAATGACTTCTAGAACTGCGAGGTAAAGTGGGTACCTCTATCTGAAATGATGGACAAGGGAACCCTTTGCAATTTAAATAACTCCCAGATGTATAGCCTAGCATAATCCTCATCTAAGTCTATAGTCTTAACTAGGAGAAAATATGCTAACTTAGTCATTCGATCTACTACCACCCAAATGGAATCATGTTGCCAACGAGTATGAGGTAGACCTATAATGAAGTCCATATTCACCTCTTCCCACTTCCATGTGGTTATGATGATATCTTACGTCATACCCCCAGGTGTCTGATGTTCAACTTTAACTTGCTGGCAGTTCGGACACTTAGACACAAATTCTGCAATGTCCCTCTTCATGTCGTTCCACCAATAGATTTCTCATAGGTCACGGTACATCTTAGTGGCACCTAAGTGGATAGAATATTTGGAGTTGTGTTCTCTTCCAGTATTCGCTATCTCAAGTCATCTATGTCTAGAAGACAAAGTCTGTCCAAATAACGAAGCACACCATCTCCCCTTTTGGAGAAAGCCTCCACTTCTTTTTTTAGAACTGCATCTTTCAGTTTGAGGAGTATGATGTCTTCATCCTGCTTTGGCTTAACCTCTACTACCACTAAGGATTCTGACCCACTTTGGATTACAACTCTGCCCTTTGGTTGAATCAACTAAATAAACCCCCAATCTAGCTAACCTGTGGATATCTTTCACCAACTCTTTTCTGTCATCTCCAATGTGAGAAACACTCCCCATGTACATCCTACTTAATGCATCCTCCACCACATTGTCCTTGCCCGGGTGGTATAGCACACTCATGTTATAGTTTTTCAATAACTCTGACGACCTTCTCTGACGAAGGTTCAAATCCTTCTGACTGAACACATACTGAAACCTCTTGTGGTTGGTGAAAATATCCACGTGAAGCCTATAAAGGTAATGCCTCCATATTTGCAACGCAAACACCACTATAGCCAATTCAAGATCATGAGTCGGGTAGTTTTTCTCATAAACCTGGAGCTATCTGGAGGCATAAGCTATCACCTTACCCCATTGTATCAGAATGCAATCGAGGCAAAGTCGAGAAGAATCACAATATACTACGAACCCATATGTTCCTTCTGGCAAGGTTAAAATTGGAGTTGTAGTGAGTCGAGTCTTCAACTTTTGGAAATCTTCTGATATGCATCTGACCATTGAAACTTCACCTTTTTCTGAGTCAGTTTGGTCATAAGGGATGCAATGGAAGAAAACCCCTCTATAAATTGTTGGTAATAATCGTCTAAGCCCAAGAAACTCTTGATATTTGTTGGGGAAGTGGTTCTTGGCCAGTCTTTTACCGCTGCTATCTTTTAAGGATCTACCTAAATACCCTCACCTAAGACCACATGACCGAGGAAGGCTACTAACTTCAGCCAGAACTCAAACTTACTAAATTTAGTGAACAACTAGTGGTCTCTAAGAGTCTGCAACACTATTCTTAGGTGATTAACATGATCCTCCTCATTTCTGGAGTATACCAAGATGTCTTTTATGAACAAAATGACGAACATCTCCAGGTATGGCTTGAATACCCTGTTCATCATGTCCATAAAAGCTGCAGGGGAATTAGTTAGCCCAAAAGACATAGCCACAAATTCATAGTGACTATAACGAGTTCTAAAGACTATTTTTGGTACGTCCCACTCCCTAACCTTAAGTTGATGATATCCTGATTTGATATCTACCTTGGAAAAACAATTGGCTCCCTGAAGCTGATTGAACAAGTCGTCAATCCTGGGTAGGGGATACCTGTTCTTGACTATAACGTTGTTCAGCTGACAGTAGTCGATACATATTTTAAGTGTATCGTCTTTATTTCTCCCGAAAAACACTAGAGCACCCCATAAAGAGATTTTGGGCCTAATGAAACCCTTATCTAGAAGGTCTTTCAGTTGTTCCTTCAACTCCTTAAGTTCAGTTGGAGCCATTCTATAAGGAGGAATAGGGATGGGCTGAGTGTCTAGAAGAAGGTCTATGCCAAAGTCTATTTCCCACTCGTAAGAGACTCCAGAAAGATCTTTGGGAAACACGTTAAGGAATTCGTTGACAACTGAAACTAACTAAATAGTTGGGATCTCGGAGCTAGAATCACTGACCTAGACTAGGTGATAGATATACTCTTTAGAAATCATTCTCTTTGCCTTAAGGTAGGAAATAAATCATCCCTTAGGTGCTGAAACATTATCCATCTATTCTAAGATTGGCTTGTTGGGAAACTAAAACCTGACGGATCTAGTTCTGCAGTTGGTTGAGGCATAACAGAAATGTAACCAATCCATGCCAAGAGTGAGGTCAAATTCGACCATGTCTAGCTCTACTATAGTAACTGGAATGACTTTAATCAACAATGAGACTAGGTAGTTTCTATATACCTGGCAGGCTCTAACTGACTCACCAATCGGAGTAGACACTGAGAATAGTTTTGAGAGGACTTCTGGACTGATATCGAACTGAATAACTATGTAAGGAGTCACAAATTAAAGTGTGGATCCTGGATCTTGTATGGCTTATACATCTAGATGAAAAAGAAGTAACATACCCGTGACCACGTCAGGTGAGCTCTCCTAATCCTGACGAGAAGACAGGGCATACAAACGGTTTTGGCATTAGCCACCATCTGTACCTGAAGCAGTACCCTGCTGAGTTGGGTGACCTGTTAGGGCTGCTGAGGTAGTGGAATGAGCCTTTCCCCATCCTACCGACGGACAATCTCTTAATATGTGGCCCAATTGGCCATAACCAAAACAACCTTCCTTGACCAAGCAACACTTCTCTGGGTGATTCTTGCCATACTTTGGGTAGGTTGCAAATGAGCGGCTACTAGAGACATGACTCTGGGATTGGGTGCCTGATGCTCTACCCTTTCGGTCCTTGCGGGATCGATAAGAAGGGGCACTGGTTGATGTAGGTGTTGGAGGTCTCTACTGCTGCTTCTATGTGTTTGCCATATTCGAACTGTTCGATTTTGGCCCGCTTGCTTTCCCTCTCTATATCCTTCAGCTTTTCTACCTTTATCTGTTGGGCATGAATGATGAGGCTGTAGAGGTCAATGTCTTTGATCAACATTGCGGTTCTGTATTTTTTAAGCACCAAGTCTGAAACTCCATTCACAAACTTGAGCTTATGATCCCTCGAATCAGCAACCATCTCTGCAGCATACCTACATAGCCGAGTGAACTCCAATGCATACTCTTCCACTATTCTATTATTCTACCTCAAATTCATAAATTCAACAACCTTGGACTCCCTCAATTCATGAGGAAACAATATGTCGAGAAACGTCATAGCAAACTCGTCCCACTTTACTTATCTTGCTTCAGTTGGCCTCCCCTCCTTCCATTGGTTGTACCAAATCTGAGCCACCCCTTTCAATTGGTAGGAGAAAAGATCAGCACTCTCTATGAAATTAACACCCTGATCTAGGTGATCTTTCGCAACCTCATCCATGAACTCCTATGGGTCCTCTCCCACTTTAGATCTATGAAAAGCTAGAGGGTTCATTCGAGTGAAATCCCGAACCCTGGCAGTTGCTTTAGACCCATTCACATTCATTTGGACCACCTTCTAGTTCACTTGGTTGGTCACGGCCTGAGCCAACAACAGGATTACCTCTCTAAATTCTACAGAGGACACTTGGTCATCCTGAGGGGTTGGTGAGGCAAGTTGATTTGCATTCCCGTTCCTCCTCCTATTTCCTATTTTGATTTGCATTCCCGTTCCTCCTCCCGTTTCCTATTCTTGGCAGCATGTTATCACTGAAACGAGTAGAGAATGAATTAAGAGGGCACTTTATTATTAATCTCAATGCACAATAAGGAGTAGGAACAAAAGAAAATTTTTCTAAATATGCCTTGTAGCCTCCCCCTCATAAGTGTGGCGCGCTTCACACCCATGAATAGGATTATACATGATGCGACTTTTAGACATCCTAGGATACTCTAAACCTAGTGCTCTGTTACCAAGTTTGTCATGACCCGAGACTATACCCTGGAGTGACATGGTACTTGCTGCCACAAGTGACCCCAAGCTAACCCATGGTTTAATATCACACTGGTAAACTAAATAAACATAGCGGAAGCTTAGCCTGATGTGGATTCGCCCCATAGCGGAAGCTTAGAACATAATTGAAACAATGAATTCCAAATTTAGAAACTTCTGATTAAAAAATTCTAAAACTTGTGCAAACATGCAAAACAAACTAATAATGCTATGTCCGAAAGCCAACTACTATCTCGCCTAGTTACCGGGACAGGCCCCTAGCCAACTCTAAAGCCTGAAGAAGGAATTGAAAGAAACTAAAACCTTGTCCTTGAACAATGAGGATTCACCAATATAGATCTGTTAAAATCATCTAAGGAGATAGGATGTTGATGTGACTGAGAACTTGCACCTGCACCATCATACAATACAATATGGAAATATGCATCAATACTTTGAATGTACTAAATATGCAGGATGTAAGTAAAATACTAGGACTACATACTGAACTACAGTGAAATGAAATGACCAACTGTAAACTGATGAGTTTTGTGACACACAACTGGGTAATAGGAGTATGTACCGACACTAAGTGATGGTCATGAAGATATCCTCAAATCAATACCGAACTAAGCTAAAATTGAGACCGAGTTGTACCGACAAGAGATACTATATTAAATTGTGGGAGCAACTATAACCGACATGTAACCACACGAGCTAAACGTGAGTCCGATGTATACCCCCATAGGTGAAGGCTCACTCATACCTTTCCGTGTATAGTAGCCGAATCCATTCGATCACTATTTGTCGCTCATTTGGGCTAAACCTATGGTGGAAATGTATTTGAACCTGAGTGTGCTAAACCCTGGACTGCTCGGTGCTAAGCCCTACTCCCACTAAATGTCCTAACTACGGCTTCTAGGTTACAGTCGTAAAATGATGTCCCAAGACTTAAGTTAGAGTACATATCTCGGAAATACCCTAAGAGTCTAAAGGACTCCGATAATCGGAAACTAGTGCTCTAAGGCCGGCCAGAGTCGCTTTTCTGAAAGCTTCATAACACCTAAAGAACAAACTGATAACTGATACTAAGTAGTGCCAGAGCTCCTCAAGAACCGACTATAGCCAAACTCGATCATCTAACATTACTGAAAGATATTGAAAGGCTAATTATCGATTAAGACTAAACTAACGTTCCAACTGACTGTTAACTCACATGATAGTAATAAAATGGAAATTTCAAGAACTAACAGAGTCAAGCAACATTTGTATCTAATCAATTATGCAAGACCCAATTTATTATACTCATCAAACTGTGGCTAAAAAAAAATATATCATGAAGAGAATAGCAACATGCTCAATAAGTAATGAAGACTTGTTAGGATTCATCAGGGCTACAATCTAAAAAAAGTATTTATAATCTGACTGAAAGATAACCCTAGGTTTGATCTTCAGCGTTATAACTAATATAGATTCTTAGAAGGATTTTAGGCACAAGGGAAGAGCAATTATCTTGTTGAATTTCCACTTACCCGAGTATAATTCCTGAGAACAATCTTGAGAAATTTGAGGGAAGTGATGAAACCCTTGATTTACTTTGTATCTCCTATTTGAGTTCTTATGCTGCTAACTTGATGGAATGAGAGAAATGAGAGTAAACTATCAACTAAGTCTCTAAATCCCCTGAAACAACTCCAAATGACGAAGTTTTGTCTCTAGGAGCTTGGGAATTACAGAAACACCCTCATTAAAAATGCAATAAAAAGGACGCTGCCAGTCCTCGCGAGGGACATCACGACTCATGAGGTAGTGGATGAGTCTTGGCGTCCAATCCATCATCAACATTGGAAATCACTGAAAATTCTGTCCCTAAGCGATGGCCCACTTCACGAGTCATGAGGTACACCACGGCTCGTGATTCCTTCGTGACTTCACCAATGAATCAAATCTTAAATTTTCACCATCCTAACCACGGCTCACCTGGCTGGGATTCAAGTGGCGACTTCATGACTCAGGTTACCACTTATGGTCACCCCCGAATTAATGATTCCTCCAAAAGGCAGGCTCAACTTCACAAGTCACTCCACCACTTGTGAAGTACTTCACGACACTGGACGAGTCGTCTTGTGACCTGGTGCACATTTTTTTGCTTTTTCATTTCAACCTGGTCTGCCTAAGAACTTTTGGGTGTTACATGTTGTCCTTAACAACTCATTAGATGTTTAGAGGCTTTTCTGAGAGTTATGTATAGATGGTTCAAAAATGTTGGTTCGTGGATACGCTTATATTGATATGCTATGTAGACTACCATTTATATTACATTTATGCTTTATTTCCACTTAGCTATGCTCTTATTCATGCTTTGTATATGCCATAGGTTAGCTTGTAGCCATTCGTGGTTCTAGATCCCATGTCGCGGTCTGGGGTCCATGCTTAGGCCGTGATGTACTTGGTATCATGGGGCAGAAAGGTTTAGGCGTGTCCTAGCGCTCAAAGCCTCATTAAGTAGAGTCTTTTATAGGTGTGAAGCATGTCACACTTATGGGGAAGATGCTACAAGATGTTTTAGGAAATTTCCTCTTATAGTGATTTATGTCGTGGAATGAAGTACATCTCTATATTAGTCTAAACTCACTATACGCATGTGTAGAAATATGCCTCGTAGCTTAGTCAATGGAAGAAGGAATGGAAATGGTAATGGCCATTCATTAGCAATGGAGATGAGTGACAGCCAGCCCACCAGCTCTGGCAGATCCCTTGCCCGGAGCGTTACTCATGCCGAGTTTAGGGCCACTTTTCAAATGTTGCTCAGCTACGATAGTCCAGGTTAACTAGCGTGTAGTGACCCATGTCCTCCAAAATGGGAATACGACGGCAGCGAGAGTGTGTGAAATCATAAGGATGAACTCACCGGAGTTATAGGGTTCGAAGGTGATGAGATCCAAAGGAGTTCATAGAGGAGGTTTAGAAGATCACCCGTATTATAGGGATGACTCGGGAGAGGAGAGCAAGTGTATTCTAACCTCCTACACCCGAAGGGTGCTGGCCCATAAATGGTTCAAATAGTGGAAGGAGAATAGGGAGTTGGTGCAGTTCCTGCTGGTTGGGATGAGTTTGTTGCCGCTTTCTTAGATAGATGCTTCTCGAGAGTTGAGGGAGGTAAATGAAATCGAGCTCTCATCAACTGCTGTAATGATTTATCCACGAGTATGCTCTTGAGTTTACCTAGTTGTCCAACTATGCACCGAAGATGGTGGACGATCCAAGAGCTTGTATAAGCAAGTTCATGAATAGGGTTATAGATTTATTGGTCAAGACGTGCAAAGACTCGCCATGTTGGATCGCTGACTTGGAAATCTCTCACTTGATAATATATGCTCAATGATAGAGTGAGGAGCAATCAAAGGAGATAAAGAGAGAGGCCAAGAGGGCAGGATAGGGAGTTATGGGCACTTCTAGCAGAGGTCAAGGGGAGGACATCGCCCACAGTCTCACTAGAGGTCATCGCCTCCAAACCCATCATTAGAAAATCCCATCTGGATCCGATTTGACTCGCAGGGGTAAAGTATTAAGATCCGGAGTCCAGGGAGCATGGAAAGGAGTGACCTTTCCATCTTGTAAGAAGTGCGTAAGAACCAGCCTGGGCAATTAGTTAGCTCAGATGCTTGTTTGGGGTGCGGTAATCCTAGACAAAAACTCTTGGCCACTCTTTCATCTAGATAGGGAGAATCATAGGGTCCTCGTCTCAAATCACTGCAATAGTTCCCTTAACTCACCCATTTCAGTAGGGCGCATCTTTAGAACAAAAAGTTCTATGCACTATCATCTTAACAGGAGTAGGAGGACTCACCCGATGTGGTCACTAGTATGTTACGAGTATTCCATCTTGATGTTTATGTATTGATAGACCTGTGGGATACATTATCCTTCATGACTCCTTATGTTCTAGCTTAGATTCTAAGTCAGCCCCAAAATCCTATTAGAACCCTACTCATCTACTCCCGTCGGTGACTCAATTTTAGCTCGATAGGTATACAGAAATTTCCATGTCACGCATTCTCAAAAAGTCACTCCCCAACTTACTTAGTGGAGTTAGATAATACCAACTTAGATGTTATTTTCTGTGAAATATTGGCTACATGCTTGTTAAGTGCCTCGCTAATTGTAGAAATCGTGTTTAGTAGTTCTAGTTTCTGGGTGAACCAGTCCTAGAGTGGAAAGATAGTTGAGCGATGCCTGTAGGTTTCTTTGCTTTTATCTTAAGGCCGAAAGATGATCTCTAAGGGTTGTGTATGCCATCTATTTTGGGTTAAGGGATACAGATCCTCAGACCCCGACTCTTCGCCTCGCTTCCGTTGTATGTGAGTATCTAGAGGGGTTTCCAGATGATCTGCTCTGTGGGTTCCTCCTGAGGAGAGATTAACTTTGGTATTGACTTTCTCCTGACATGCAATCCATACCTATTCCTTCTTAGAGAATTTCACCAACCTAGATAAAGGAGTTGAAGAGCATGAAGGATCTCCTAGATAAGGGTTTTATCAGTCTAGTAAGTCCCTATAGGATGCTTCTAGTTCTCTTTGTTCAAAAGATAGATGGATCCCTTAGGATGTGCATCAACTATCAATAGTTGAACAAGGTCACAACTAAGAATAAGTATCCTCCATAGGGAGTGATGGATTTTGTTTTGATCCACTCTAGGTGTTAAGTGCTTTTCAAAGATAGACCGCAGATCCGGCTATCACCAGCTCAGAGTTAAGGAGAGGACATTCTGAAGACAGCCTTCAGGACTCAATATGGTCACTAAGTGGAGTTGTAATTATGTCTTTGACTAACGAATACCCCGTAGCTTTTTATGGATATGATGAATGTGGTGTTCAAGTAATATTTAGATATGTTCGTGATTGTCTTCAAAGATAAAATTCTCATATACTGTGAGGAGGAGAAGCATCTCGCTCATTTGAGAATTATGTTGCAGACTCTCAAGGATCGCCAGCTATTTGCTAAATTCAGCAAGTGTGAGTTTTTCCGAACTCGCAGCATTCTTAGCTCATGTAGCGTCTAGTGAGGGTGTGAAGGTGGACTCTCAAAAGATAGAAATGGTGGAATATTTGGCCTAGACCCGCGCCCTACTAATATTAGGAGCTTTTGGGTGACCTGGTTACTACAGGAGGTTCGTAGATGGATTTTCATCCATTGCAGCCATTGACTAAGTTGACCTGCATGAAGGTCAAATTCAATGTCCGATGCTTATGAGAAGACCTTTAGGAGTTAAATAATCTGACTACTTTAGTCTCGATATTGACCCTAGAGGGGGACACGGATGGCCCTATTGTGTATTGTGATAATTTCTAGGTTGGTCTTGGTTGTGTGTGATGCAACATGGTAAGGCTGCTTATGCCTCTCGGTAGCTTAAGACTCAGCGAGAAGAATTATTTGGACGCATGAACTAGAATTGCAAACTTGTGGTGTTTACTTTGATGATTTGGAGGCACTATTTATATGGGGTGCATGTGGATGTATCTTTGATTGATCACAGAGCTCATAGTATGTGCTTATCTTGTATGACCTAAATTTGTGGCAAAAGGAAATGGCTAGATCTTCTTTAAGGACTAAGACATGATGTCCTTTATCATCCGTGCAAAAGCCAATGTAGTGGCAGACGCATTTAGCAGGCTTTCCATAGAGAGTGTGCCCTATGTTGAGAATGGGAGAAAGGAGTTGGTGAAGGATGTCCATATGCTCGCTCATTTAGGAGTTCTGGCAGATGCATGATGGTGTTGTTATTGTTCAAATGGGTCGACCTTCATTGGTGATGAAGCAAAGTGAGGCAAGATAAGAATCCCATTCTAGTGAATTTGAAGAAAGTAGTCCAGGAATCATAGAGAGGTTTTCTCTGCTACATATGTAATTCAATATCATTGTGTACCATGGTGGATGATTTGAGACAAACAGATGCTGAGTGAGGCTCCCTGCTCTCGATATACTTATCCATCCAAGTGCTACCAAAATGTACCATGACCCTACAGGAAGCTCCATTGGTGAAAAAGCATGAAGAAAGACATAATGAAATTTGTGGCTAAGTGTCCGACCAAGCTGCCAGTGGTCACATCGTAGACTCGAGGTATACTTCAAGATATTAGTATTCATACTTATGCTGGAAGAGATCAATATGTACTTAATAATAGGGTTTCATACGCGGTCGACAGTATGACCAAGTGGGTGATTGCGATAGGCTGACCTAAGTCAACACATTTCTACTACCAAAACTACAAACTCAACTAAGGATTATGCTAGACTTTACATTCAGGAGTTGGTTGGTTGCATGTAGTCCCTTTGTCCATCATCCCACATAGGAGTACTCATTTCACCTCTCGCTTTGGAGTGGTCATCGATAGTGGGCCTTGGTAATCAAGTGAAACTTAACACAATTTTTCTCCTACGATAATGGTCAGGCCAAATGAACCATTTAGAAATCTTGTGGACATGTTGAGAGCATGCGATTGATTTCAAAGATTGTTGTGATGATCACTTGCCTCTCATCGAAGCCTCCTACAAGAATGTCCTACCACTCCAATATTCAAATGGCTCCATTCGAGGCTCTTTATGGACTCGGGAGAGGTAGATCACCTATTGGATGGTTCGACGTAGGTGAGGCTACGTTTATAGGGCCAAATTCAGTCTATGAGGTGATGGGAAAGTTCAGCTAATTAGAAAAAGGCTGAAAATAGCTTAGTGTCTTTAGAAATCTTATGCGGATGTTAGGAGGAGAGAGCTTGAGTTTGAGGTTAATGATTGGGTGTTTCTAAAGGTGTCTCCCATCAAGTGAGCTATGAAGTTCGATAATAAAGGGAAGATTAGTCCCTATGTTGGTCCTGGCAAATTTGAGGCGAGTAGGCAAGGAGGCATATGAGTTGGAGCTACCAACAAAGTTAGTTTCAATACACCCGCTTTCCATATACTTCTTGAAGAAGTGCATTGGCGACCCGACCTTAGTTGTTCAGAGAGCAATAGGGTGAGAGATAGCTTTACTTATGAAGAGGTTCCAGTTGAGATCCTTGATCATCAGGTTTGGAAGTTGAGGAACAAGGAATTATCTTTATATGGAAGGTTTTATGGAGAAATCATCTTGTTTGAGGGAGCTACTTGAGAAGCCAAAGAAGATATGATGGCTAAATACCCGTATCTTTTCCTTTCGCCTCGCCTCCATGAGGTACCAGCTTCTCCTTTGTACTCTATTCAGTTTCATGTCAAGTTCATGCCTCAAAGTTTCTTTCATGTCATAGAATGCATGTATGCTCTTATGAATTCAGCTTTATTCATGTATATTAGTCCGAGGTCATTCACTTCATCACTTTTAGACTATAGATTTGGGCTTCTAGGATTGCACCTCTTTCCCCCATATTTTTTTAGCTTAATTAGTTTTCATTCGAAGACAAATGCTCCTAAGGAAGAGTTAATGTGACACCCCAAAGGTTTCGTAGATTAAGCTCGATTTGGAAGTTGATCAAAAGAGGAAAAATCTACAAAATTTCAACAACACGTCGCATTCTAATCGTGGTTTGAAGTCATGGGTCGTAGGAGCACAAAGCAACATTTCTCCCCGGTCTAGTAATAATGACTCATGGTACAAGTCGAGGAGGTAGTAACGAGTCAAGGTATGAATCATTGTAGGAAAAATGATTCATAATAGGCGCCTATGATTTGGATCTCGAGGAAAGGTCTAAGGTCATGAGTCGTAGTGTTTCCACTCATTGTAGAAAACAATAAGTCATTGTCGGTAATCGTGGGGTGTAAGTGAAGAGGACGGACCCTAAAAAGATACATGGTACTACTCGTTATATAAAACAATGATTCCATGGCGATGCCCGAGGTTGGAGAACCGTATAACCAGAAATTTTGACTCGGGGCAAACAACGGCAAGAAAACCACAACTCATGGCCAAGTGGTACGACTCGTATGAATACCCGACAGCCGCCTTTTTAATTACATTTTCCTAGGGATATTTTTGTAACTTACAAAGCTTCTAACCCTAAGTGACATCGTTTTGGATTCTTAAAGAGTGTATTAAGGGGTTTAACCTAGCATAAGACCTTATGGTATCAAAACAACAGGAGATTGAAAATTCCTCTTCAAGATCAAGGCTAGGATTCTTTATAAAATCTCTTCCAATCCTTCTTGGCCTTCAAGACAAGCTAAGTGCTGGTCTAACCTGTGTATGTATGGCCATGAATGGAGATTTCTTCCATCCTCATGCCCAATTTCTTCTCTAACTCATGAATTCAAGTCTCGAATCAAGTTTTATGAAAATTCTAGGTCTAGACCCAACTCAATTCCCTCATGTTTCAATTGATGAATTATGGTTATTATGACAGATTTGACCCTCAAATTTCTATGAATTCATGATGGCAACTTTTATATTGATTTTATCCAATTATGCATGATCTATGATTTCTAAGTTTATGAGCTTATCATTTCAAGTTATGATAAACTATCAAAGTATGTTGAATGTTTACAAATCTTAATCTTATGATTATATGATTTCAGTTATGAAGTTTTACTCACATATGCATGATTTTTCATGAAGCTCAGGTATATATATATCATGACCGACCTGCACTATTATCATGGCTAGCTCGTATGTTAACATGTTACAAATTTCATGATTTAACTATCCATAGACTCATGTTTCATGGATTATTATATGAGCATTATATATATATTTTTGTCACGACCCAACCGAGACCTGTGACCGAGACACGGGACCTAAAACCACGATTGGCTCCAAACTAACTCTCATGGCATGTGTGCATAGCATCTTAAGAGCATAAACTAAAGTAGAATTTAAAACATAAGCATGAAATAATGGAAATACAGACGCATGTTAACATAAGAGTAATGATAACCAACATCACCTAAAATCTATAGATATCGTTTTGAAAGCCTCTAGAACATCTGCACGGGCTAATAGGACAAAAACCCCCAACTAACTCCTAAGTCATAAAATCAAAGACACGGTAAAACATAAGACCGGAGCAATATCCCCATAGAATGAGGACTCACCCAAGCGGGAATAAGGCTAGACTGCTTCGTGGAGTGAGCTATCTGTGGAGACTGAGATAGATCATTCGAACCTATATCATGAGACGATGTAGCATAGAGTATGCGGCCGCACTTGGAAATATAATTTGAGTATGTAGGGAAAAATATAATAGTAAAATGATAATCTAAAATAAAAGTATAAATCAAGAAAGTTCATGAGAGTAAGGACAGATGCTAAAAGCCATGAATCCGAAGTATACATATTCATAAGTTATTCATCGTAATATGAACATAATGACCCAAGGTTTAGAAATAGAAATCGTATAAGTTTTCGTGCTTGAAGTCGTAAGTTAAAGCTCATAAATCCACTAATAGGTCAAATATGTTATAAAACATAATATCATAAGTCATGAACATGCGTAACTAAAAACATGAGGAACAGTGGGAGATTCTTATAACCAACATATTCCATGTGAGCATCATAGAGCCTAACATGTAAATCCCTAGTCGGGAGGGTTTTATACCTTATCAAGGGTAGAACCAAGAAAATGACGGATATCACTTCATGGTGGCCCATACGGGCATGGGAGACACTCTCGTGGAGAACCCCATCATGGCTATGTTTGCATGTTGTTTTGAGATCTAGGGTGCTGGAACCCCGATCTACTCGGTTTAAATATAGCACTCATATCATAATCACGAAATACACTTGAAATACATGGGCTAGTTGAAATCATGAGATTCATAATATGCTTAAGATACGTGAACTAGCCATAAAATAGGCTCGTGAGTTAGTCATGATCTTAAACTTGATATTCATAAAAGCCATGCATACTTGAGGAAATCATAATACTCTAAAACCCATAAATTCATGAAGGGTTCTTGTTGAAACCATGCATTTTAAATCATAAAACATAATTCACTTCATCATATTTGAAATCATAGACTCATAAGCTTAATTTCATAAATCATGCATAGAAGGGCATAATTTTCATAAAACATGAATTGATAATCAAAATGAGTGTAAAATATGTCTATTAGTCTTAAATCATTAATATAAATATTGCAGGGAATTAGACTCATACATAGCATGGATATCTACATAGAATTGGGTTAAAACCCTAGAATTGTTATACACTTAATTGGAGAGTTGAATTCATGATAGAGAGAAGAATTTGGCATTTGAGGGTGGAAGAAATCCCCATACATGGCCCTACATACCGGGGTAATCGATTTCTAAGCCGGTCCGAAAGTTCAAGAAGTTTGAGAGTGAAGATGAAAAGCCCTAACTTGATCTAGGAAGGGGATGAAGTTATGAGAGCATAATGACTTAAGCTAGGCTAAACCCTCTAAAACACTCATTACAGTTTTCCAAACGATGTTATTAAGGAGTTAGAAGCTTAAGAATTTACAAAATACCCCTGAAAATACGTAATTAAAAGTTGACTATCATGCACCACGGGTCGTACCACGAGTCATACCCACAAACAATGACTCATGGTTTCCTCTCGTTGCTAGCAAATTAAATTTTTCAGGCTTACTATTTCTCAAACCACGGGCTCCTTCACAATGACTCATTGTTTCCCAACGAGTCATACCATGGCTCATGGTTAGGGTCTCCATCTTCATGCTATCACTCCGCACTACATACACCGACTCGTTGTTACCTACAATGAGTTATACTCATGGCTGTTACGCCCCCCATGTCTTCCACTCAATCAGATTCCACAACCCGTCACACCAAACAATGAGTCATACCTTGACTCGTAGGTCCAAGATCTAACATCCAAAAGTAGCCTCCTCACGACTCCTAACCACGACTAATTATATCAACCTATGACTCGTTCCACGAGCCGTTATCACCGGTTTGGGAACTCCTGGCCACCATGACTCCTCATACGACCTATACCAAGGGACAATGACTCATACCACGAGTCGTTCTAAGAGAAAAATGTAGAGTTTTCTGTTGAATCTACTAAAATTATAGGACCCGGTCTTGGGACTTTTGGGGTGTTACATTTTTTAGTAGTATTTAATACCGAGTAGGTCGGGATTCCAGCACAGACTGTGTCTCAAAACTATGCGCCAACATATCCATAATAGGGTCCTCCACGACAAAGGTCTCCCACGCCTGAATGGGCCACTCATGGGTGATATCATACCTATTTCATGGTTCTACCCCCCGATAAGGTATGAACACCTTCCCAACTAGGATTTTACAACGGCTCCATATATGCTCACATGGGGTATGTCGGTTATAAGAATCTCCCATTATTTCATAATTTCTATATATTATTATGTTTATGCCTTATGATATCGACTTATGATATTTTGTCTCAAAACATTCTTTACGAGGTTTTACTTAGAAATGGTCATATTCAACATTATGTTACGCTTTGAAGCTTTCGAGTCCTTATGTTCAGCTTTATGACCAACATCTTATATTTTATACTATCTTAGATTCATGATCTCTATATTGATTTTACTAGCATGCGTTGCTTATCTTACATACTCACTACATTCAAAGTACAGACTGATCTTGGGCATAATTATATGCTCAAGTGATACCAAATGCTTCATTTCGTCTTGTTTATCCATCGATATTTGTGCATTCTCATGTAATTTGTAGTTAAATGTAACTTATACTAACCAACATGATTAGTGTTGTTTTGCAGGAAAAATGTAATTTTAGGAAGCTAAGATGCATGTTGGGAGAAATCGGGAATGGACCGAAGCGAGCAAAGGGAAAAGGCCAAGGAAATGCAAAGAAATATGGGCTCCGCGATGGAGCCATTTCACGTCGCTATCGCAGAGGCATTCTGCCCCGAATAATTAAAATTGGCCAAGTTCCAGTGGAGGTCCGCGTTGCCTCCGTGGCACGTTGGACCTAATTACCTGGAACATGGAATTCCAGTGAAGGTTCAAGTTAAGCCGTGGCACGTTGGCTGGGCACCGCTGCACGCCGTGGCACGCCGGGCATAATTAACTAGAGGACCAGATTCCAAGTAAGGGTCTGTGTTTGTGCCGTGTCACGGAGGCAGTGCTCCACGATGCACTCCGTGACACTTTGCTTGTTATTCCGGGAAAAATTCCCCACTAGTATAAATAGCACACTTAGGTTCATTTTTAATTATTCGACTTAGTTGAGCAAGGACGTGGGTTACAAAGGCTTGAGGGGACAAAAACTTGTGGTTCTTCTCATCTCTTTCTCCTTTATTTCAATTATTATTTAGATGATTTACACTCATTTGATGATGTTTAATCCACAAATGAGTGGCTAAATTCATTTCTTGCTGAGGTTAAGAACAATTGTAGTGGAATGTAATTATTGATCATTTGGTTTTTCATCTTTTCTTCCATGGTTGTTCTTTCAATTCTTGCTCTACGCATTAATGTGTGGCCAATGTTACATGTATATCTAAAAATTCCGGTTTCATCTCGAAAGAGAAAGAAATTGGAAAGTTCTAAATTGGTAGGATATGATCTCTTACTTAGTTTGGGAAAATTGAGAATTGATTTACCTCTCGTAATAGAAATATATCTCAAAGTCGTATTAGTCAATTACGGAATCTGGCTTTGTATGGCTTGAACATGAATTTCTTTTTATCACAGAAATGTAGGTGGAAGGTTCATGATTCTTAAGTTAGGTTAAATACGAGAGTTTTAACTATAGGCACAATTTTGACTAGCAAATCAAGGAAAGGTTAACCGTAATGTGTCGATAAATTACTTCCCCATGTCTGCTTTAGCCTCAGTATGCTCATTACTATAGTTCAGACTCAAATTGTAAATTTGTTTTAGATTAGTATAAATTAGGAAAAACTCAAAATCTTCTTTAAACTCGTTGTCTGCATTTTTAGAGTTAGAGTTTATTAACGCTTGATTCGATTATTACCTTGGTCCAAATTCCCCGTGGGATCGCTACTTGGATTACTTTAGCCATTTTACTACTTGTCTGACCACGTGCACTTGCGTGTAGTTCTCAAAAGTACCGAACAAGTTTTTCTTTTGGGCGCCATTGCCGGACAGTAATTGTAAAATTGTTTTCTTAAGTGTTAGTTTACAATTTCTATATTAGTGCCGATAACTTGATCTTAGCCTATCTCTTGCAGATATTGCATTCTGGTTAACACTCGGCAAGAGACAAAGAATTGGTGGATCCATCCTTAAGAGCCGGAAAGACAATTCCATCATCAAAGGAGAGAAGCTCTGAGAGAAAGCTGCGGAATTGCTCGGCTGCATAACTCGAGCAACCACAGAATCCACCACTTGTAAGGCGTGTTAGTGCCCGAGGAAATGGCAAGTGCAGGGGCCGGGCCAAGTGGCAATCCCACACGCTAACAATGTTACATCTAGCATTCGCAAACTCCGATCCGGGAGGGAGGTTCGAGCTAACAGAATATGGTGCACCACACCAGCTGGCAATTCACAGTCTCCTCACGAGGATCCAGACAACAACATCTTCAAACTTTTTTTGGAGATAAGTGACACTTACATCCGCCTCGAGTGTCATCCGGATACGCCGCTTACACACCATTTTCACTTTTGGGAGAAGCAAAGAGGTGGTTGAAAGCTGAGCCACCAAATTCCATCACCACTTGGGATGATCTTGCACTAAAATTTTTGATACGGTTCTTCCATTCGGGGTAAAAATCACGCCAAGACTTAGAAGTCAAATTCTAAGTTTTAAAACAAAGAGAGGGGGAGAATCAGACGCTTGGGAAAGAGATTCAAATCTATAAGCAGGACTGCCCTCATCATCACCAATCCAATGATGTGCTGGTGCATACTTTCATAGAGGGCTTGGAACCCCACACAAAAAATTTTGCTAGACTTAGCAGCTGGGGGACAAGCATTAGAAAAGACTTATTAGGAGTCAGATACTATGTTAAATCGTATTTTTACAGTGGTAATTCAGAGTGGAACGCGACTCTTCAAGAGAAGGAACAAGGAAAGCAGTAGGAGTCTTGGAAGTGGATGGTTTTACAGCTATCGCTGCACAGATAGCTGCATTACAGAATCAACTCAACACCCACTTCAGCAATAAGGAGCTTGAATCAGTCTCAAACCCAGTGAATGTAGTGCAAGATTTGGTGTGAAGTTAAAGTACAGTTAAATGAACACTCGAAATTATGTTGTGGTGCGAATCCTGGATTCAGTGAACTCGTTGGTAATGTATAGAGAAATAATCACCAACAGTATGGCAAACAACTACAACTCTAACTGGAGTGAGTCACCCGAATTTCTCTCGGGTACGTAAATGTCTATCAAGGGCAGTAGTTCGAGTCGGGGGGCGCAGAGAAATCAAGGAGGGCAACAGACTAACAGCCCTCACACATAGAAGCAACAATGCACCTCCTCCACCACCATCACCCAGCATTGAGGAAATGTTCAAACGATGATAGCTAACCAAGCCCAATTGCAAAGTTGACTATGTGAAATTGCCACTGATATAAAGAACAATCGCTAGCTACAAAGGCGCTCGGAGTACCAAGCTTGGGCAACTAGCCGGAGCTCAAAACACCGGCCGTGTGGAGGAGGACTTCCGAGTGACACCGACCCCAATTCCAAGCAAGTGAATGCAGTGACCAGAAGGAGTGGTTTACAACCCAAGGAGGTGGAACCGTAAAGACCACCTCAAGAATGAGCAGTGGAGAATGAGAGGGAACATCATGATGAGAGGGGGAAGAAGAAGGAAGTCAACCGTAAAGACCACCACCCCCCGCGTCTCCTCAAAGATTAAAGAAACACAAGGAGGAAGCGTGTTTCTAAAAGATCATGGAGGTGCTTAAACACGTACACATTAATTTACTTGTTAATGTTTTACAAAGAGTGCCGAAGTACGCAAAAGTACATCAAGGACATCGTGGGCAACAAAAGCAGTTGACCTAGGCACGCCATGCTGGGCGCTTACGGAGGAGTGCACTTTCCGGATACAAAATAGGTTGCCCACAAATCTTGAAGTGACCCCGGGCGCTTTACAATTCAAATTAAAATTGGGCAGAGTATCCGAGCCTGCGGATTATGTGATTTGGGAGCGAGCATTAACTTGATGCCGATATCGAGCCCAAGAAGTCACGAAACTTGCATCAACGATATGGACTTTGCACTAGCGGATCGTTTCTTTGGCTGATCTCAAATGGCATTGTGGAGGATGCACAGTAAGTGGGATTCCTTATCTTCCCGGTCGACTTCGTTATGCTGGATTTGAGCCGATGCCAAGTCCCATTTACTTTGCACGTCCTTCTTGGCGACGGAGTGCCATTGATGTAGCTTCAGTGGCAGCCAACTATGCGGGCACATGACAAGAATGAGGTATTTGATGTATAAGGCGTCATGAAGCTTCCGGCCATACATGAGGAGCCAAAGAATCGTTGAAGCTTGACTGCAGAAAAGTCGTCGATTGTTGGACCAAGACCCATTGGAAGTAGTTGGATGAACTCCGATCATTTCTGGAGATAGAGATGCTTATATGGTGGTACAAATGTTGAATGAGCCACAAAGCTATCCTGCAAAGGAAGCAGGAATTTAGCCGCTAATGAGGTCTCTCCGAACCATTGCCGAAACCATCTATTGAGGAAGCACCAAAGTCGGAATTGAAAGCATTGCCTCCCATTTAAAATATTTCTTTGGGGAAGATGATACTTTTCCAGTCATCATCTCAAAGAGAATTGACGGAGGCACATGAAAAGGAAGCATTGGTGGTCCTGGGAAGAAGGAAGAAAGAATGGGTCAAGTAAATGTTGAATATTCGTGGTATCAATCCAAATTTTTGCACAACGTAATTTTCATGGAGACAAAAGCCAACTATTCAGCCTCAAGGAAGGTTGAATCCGGCAATGAAGGACGTGGTTAGGAAAGAAATAATTAAGTGGCTTGATGCGGTGTGTGGTCTATCCTATTTGACAAAGAAATGGGCCGCCCCGTTCTGCATTCCAAAGAAGGAGGGATGACCGTGGTCACCAATGAAAATGAGCCGATCCCTACACGAACCGTCACAGGCTGGCGGATTTGCATGACTAGTAGAACATCAATGAAGCCCCAAGGAAAGATCACTATCCTATCCCGTTCATCGATCATTGGATAGATTAATGACAAGAATATTATTGTTTCCTTTGACGGGTAAATTTCCAGCTATAACCAAATAGCCAAACCACCGGAGGACCAGGAGAAGACCACTTTCACATGTCCTTATGGGACATATGCTTTTATGCGGATGCCATTTGGTTTATATAATGCACCCGCCACATTCCAAAAATGCATGATAGCGATCTTTCAAGACATGGTGGAGGATTTCGTCGAGGTATTTATGGATAATTTCCTCTGCTGCAATTGTTTGCTACTTGTTTGCAGAATCTTGAAGGGTGTTAGCTTCTGCCGTGAAGAATCCAACCTTGTACTCAACTGGGAGAAATGTCATTTCTTAGTCAAGGAGGGTATTGTCCTTGGCCATAAAGTGCCTGAAGGGGCTGGAGGTCGATCGTCTCTAAGATCGAAGTTATCGGTGGTTACCACCACCGCTGTCATTGAAGGGTGTTCGCAGTTTTCGGGCATGCGGGGTTCTACAGATGGTTTATCAAAACTTCTCCAAAATTTCGTATTCATTATGCAGATTGCTGTGGTGCCAGGTGAAGTTCGAGCTTGATGATGAGTGTGTCAAAGCATTTGAGGAGTTGAATCTAAATTGATGGGCTACCTATCCTTATTTCTCCTGGGATTGGGAACAACCATTCAACTGATGTGTGATGCAAGGATGTGGCTGTGGAGCTGTATTAGCAGTGGAGGAATAGAATTCTTTCATTCTATTCATTATGCATGAAAAACATCAACACTCCGCCCAAAGTACACACAAGCCACGTAAAAGAGATGCTGTGCACTGTTGTTTGCTTTTGATAAATTGTGTCCTATTTGGTGGGTTCGCGAGTAGTGGTGTATACCGATCATGCAGCAATTCGGTATCTGTTTAACAAGAAGGATGCAAATCCTAGGCTTATTCGATGGATCCCGTTGTTTCAAGAGTTCGACCTAGAAATTAAGGATAGAAAGTGGGAGCGAGAATCAAGTGCGCATCACCTATCGCGATCGGGAAAGCCTGGCCACATGTGAAGGAAGGTGACAACATCAAAGAGGAGTTCCCGGATGAGCAAATTCTCTGGCAATAGGGGAAGCCGAGGTTCCTGCATGCGCATAGTGAACTTGCTAAAGGTGGAGTCTATCCACCGAGGCTACCGCCACAGAGAAAAAGTTTAGGTACGATTGCCGTATTTTATTTGGGATGAGCCATATTTGTTTCTTAAACAGGACCGGATCGTTATGAGAAGGATGCATCCCGGAGAGCCGCATTGGTGAGGTTTTGAGAGTTGTCACTCTTCTCATTGTATGGAGGGCACCATGGAGGGCGAAATGACAGCGACAAGGTGCTACAATGTTTCTTTTGGCCTACATTGTTCAAAGACTCTATGGCATACGCCAAAAATGTGCGATAGATGTCACCGTATTTGTGCACAATTGGTAGGAGAAGTGTAGATGTCGCCGCGTAATGTACTAGAAGTGGAGACCTTGGATGTATGGAGCATAGATTTCATGGGCCCGTTTCCACCGCCATTTGGTAATCGTTACATCTTGGTGGCCGTTGATTATGTATCAAAGTGGGTTTAAGCAATAGCTTGCCCCCAGAATGACAACAAGGTGGTAAATAAAATCCCAGAAAAAAACACATTTTCACCGTGTTAGGACACCCCGAGCCATTAGCAGTGATGGAGGAGCTCAATTTGTCAATTCAAGTTTCAAGAAGCTGCTAGCTGGGTATGGGGTGCGCCACAAGGTGGCAACAAAGATATCATCCCCAAAACTAGTGGGCAAGTGATAAATGAACAGAGAAGTGAAGTAGATTCTCCAGAAATGTTGAATGCACAACGTAGTGATTAATGCCAAACTCGACGATGCGCGTGTGGGCATTACAAAACCCGCTACAAGACACCGATTAGAACCTCTCCATACCGATTTGTCTATGGAAAAGCGTGTCATCTCACGGTAAGGGAGCTGTGAGCACCGCAGCTGGGCCGGAGGAATTGAACATGGACTTAGAGCTAAGGTGCAAGAAGAGGCCGATGCAACTTAGCTAACTTTGAGGAGCTCTTCTGGCATGCTTAAGTGGAGAGTGTGCCAAGTACCACAAAGAGAAAAACAAAGAGGTGGCACGATAAGCATGTGGTGCATCGTATTTTCGAGCTGTGTAAGGTAGTTCCTCTTCAATTCAAGATTGAAGTTGTTCCAGGAAGTTGCTGGCCCAAATGGTCGTGGCCGTTTGAGCGTGAGAATGACCCCGCACCGGGCAGTAGAGTTGTGGCAAGAAGATCAAGTGCCAATGCCCTAGTCAACGGGCAACGATGTAAGCACTACTGTAAGGAAAGGACGGTAGTCTGGTGAGAAAAACGCCTCACAAATTCTAGGGGGACGCATTGAGCTTCACGACGCCGAGTCATGACGGTAAACCAGGCGCTGCACGGGAGGGGCAACTCGTGAAATTTTTTGTAATAGACAAGTAGAATTAGTTAGTAAAAAAGAAAAAAGGAAAATAAAACAAATATATATATAAATGTTAAAAATATTTTTAATTTTTCAATTTTCAATTTTGAAACTTTGGAATTCTAACCATTTCTTGTTGTAAGATGCCTCAGGTTGAATGGAGGGCAAAAATGCAAAGGATCACAAAGGAAAAATCAAGGTGAGATAAAAAATAAAAAGGTGGAAAAACAGTGAGCCACGCGTTGCCTGGTCTGAGTGGGTGCTCCACGTTACCCTCCGTGACACGTTGAGTGCCATTTCGCGTCGGGGTCACACCGGGTCATTGGGTGACCCGCGCGAAAATCCTCCTATTTAACTTTGATTTCATTTCTCTATTTTTCACTCCATAACACCAAAGGCACTCCCTATCCCCAACGCACACTGACTCAGTGATCAATTTTCTTCTCAACCTTTCTTCAAGTTCGCTATCAAATCAAAGGTACCTTTGAACTTCATCTCAATTCTTGCCTCAATTTTTTCGATTTTGAGCACATGTGAGGTGAGCAAAACCTGCCCCGCAAAAATCGAGCTTGAATTCATTTAAGTTATTGTTGATTGATGTCTGTAGTATCATTGTGATTGTATGAACTCAATAAACACATGCTTATTCAGTTCTTTGTGCCCAGCTAGGAATTTGAATACGAAGAAACTAAATGTAAATGTTAAGGGCCCCAATGTGCATGTTGGGCGAGGTGAATTGTGTTGTGCTTAATGTGAATATGTTAGCAAATGTTCACTTGTTTCTGTGGAGAATGAAATTGATGAATTGCATAGGAATTGGTGAATTGCATAGGTTGTTGTTGAGAAATTTTTTTGCTAAGTGTTATGTGATGTAATGGTAGCGATGGTGATATTTGATTAGTCAGACGAAGTCCGAGTAGTGCATAGAATTTATTCCATCGAATTAATCCGAATGCACGAGGCATGCCGATTTTAAAACAAATAAAAATTTTGAAAAAAAGATTGTCTTGTCGATATGTTGTAAGTGTGGCTAAAGACGAAGTGTGGGTGGTCTAGCTTAACTCCAACCTTATTCGAAGCTAATTTTGATTTGAATAATATTGAGACTTATCCGCTTGATTTGACAGAACAATGGCGAGCGTGCAAAGACCAAGGGAAAGTGCGCATCTACATCGGGCGCCTCGGGAGAAAGAGGATCGTGACTGAGCAAGAAATCACTGCGTGCCCGCACGTTTCAACGTTGTTGACAGTGAACCGTTAGTAACAACAAGGAAAGAAGTGGTACACAAAGCACAAGAAGCTAACAAATACTTTCCCGAGGAGCACATTGCAAGGGAGCCACTTCTGTACAGAATTTTCTCGATCGCATTAATCGGGATTGACACTGCCGGGTCGAACTTTTCTTTGAAGAGCCAAAGGAGTGCAATCTTCATCTGATTCGGGAGTTCTACGTAAATTGGAAACCCGACGTCCGTAGCCACACCATCAAGATAAGAAGGGGGTAAATTGTCACCTTTGAGCTCCATCACTAATGCCATCTCGGGGGGCGCTGGACACAGACGCCCATGTACTCCGGGCAGCTGAACTTCACTCCACCATATGCGGGATATCATACGCACTCTGTGTGGAGCCCGTTCTACGCTGCGGTGAGCAGCATGGAGCAGGGGCTACCATCGACACCGCCTACTCTCAAACGGGGTGGAAGCCAGATTTAGCTCAAAATACTTGTTCCTCGGCCTCTCGATCCCTCGGGGGTGCACATGACGATGCCTACCCGGGATCGTGTGTGCTTGGTATATGCCCTGATGAAAGGGCTGGAGATAAATATTGGGGCGGTGATCATCTCCGCCATGAAGAGAGCCCGTTTGCATCAAGGGCACAAAATGCGTTTGGTGGCTTGTCAACCACGTTCCCGAGGGGCCCGATATTGAGGAAAGGTCTCTCGACTACATCCCGCGAGATGGATAGGCGTGTCGTGGATGTCACAAAACCAAGGCACCCGACACCCGACTCACGGCGTCTACACTAGCCGAGCGATGCCTCTAGATGACGTATATGGCCCGCATGTTCGGGGATGCGCATGCTCCTGCTGCACATAGGCGGGAGGCTGGGGCAAACGTAAGATGAGATGTGTCAACTCGCCCTGACCACCCCTTCAGCGATGCTCGGGCTCTACACCGAGTGGGGCCAGCCAGGAGCTCGTAGATGAAGATGTCCCCACCGATGAGGAGACATGCCATAAGGACTCAGATATTGAGTCGATGAAGATTACAAAGCATCCATGGTGGATGAGGCAATGGCACTTGACGAAGAAATTGAATACTTCAATTGATCAGGGATTTTCACCGCCCACTTTTGTGCTATGTTTGATTGTGTGAACACCGGGACAAGTGTCTTGGCTTAAGTGTGTGATAGTTAGGTGCTGGGTTGTTTTGTTGTTGTTATGTTCACGTTGTTGTTGTGCCGTTGAAAATTGTGACCCCGTGATTTTGTGTTTATATTTTGTATTGTAAATCGGTGTTGTAAATTAATGTGAAGTCGTTGTGTGCCGCGTGGAGTTGTTGTTAGCCGGTTGTGTAAATATTTTTGTTTCTATCGAAATTATCGATATTTTTAAAAAAATTTGTTGAATTATTTTATGATTGGGTTTCGGCGTTGTTTTCGGAGTTTTTACTCAGGTCATCCCATTGAACCGAAGTCATAATAGTGAATTTTCCCTATGATGCATGGATGACAACCGTCTTAAGGGAAATGTAGTCAATAGGGAGTATTTTTTTTCATTCTTTTATTTGTCTTTGTTTGTTTGATCCCAAACGTGTCGCTACTTTTATGGTTCGAAAATCTTGTTGCGTGTTGTACATGATATTTAGAATGCAAAGGTGATTTGTATGAAAGCATGCAACTTTGTAAACATGTTGAGATACTTGTGCCATAGAGTTCGATTCAGATTGAGGCTTAATGTTTGAATTCTTGTAATTAGCCGATTGAAGAGTCTGCAATATGTCTTGAGTTGAGCATGTGCAATGAGTGTGTGGTGAGGTTTCAATTATTCCATGCTATTGTGAATTGTCTAGAACTTTCCTGGTGTGTGTACGAAATCGAAATGAAGGATGTGTAGTGTAGGGAAAGGATGGGTGGCATTTCATTGATTTAACCGAAAGCTTTTTTTCATTATCATACCCACCTTGAATGTACATCCTAGTTAGCCCATTGAGCCTTTAGCCTATTTTTTTTCTTTCATCGAAAAGGTACAAATCGAGCTTAACCCCTTCTTTTCATTATCCGTGAATTTGGATCCACAAAACTCTTAAGCGCTCAAAAAATAATTTTCCCACAAAGCTGTCAAGGGGAGTGAGACTTGTGAAAAGAAAGAAAAAAGCTGAAGTGGTGAAAGTAAAGAAAAGGTCAAAGGTGCACTGTTTCTGATTTAAATAAATGAAGTATTTAACTAATCTTTGTTATTAAGTCGAGTGTGCTTAAAGAAACGGGAAACAAAAAAAATTAGAGAAAGACTTCAAGAATGGGAGGATGAAGGAAGAAAACAATGCCCATAATGTTGGTGGGAGGTATTGAAAAGCGCTTAAGTTGTAGTTATTGGTTAGCCCAGTATTTACTAGTTCCTTAGCTTACATTACAACCCGTTAAGTCCTACGTGATCTTACATCACGCATCCATATATTAGTGGAGTAATACACTAGAGGCAAGCCTAAGGTTCATGACATGATGCATGTGAATTCTTTGGGAGAGAGAGCGAAATCGTGTCTATATGCCCCGCATGTAATGTTTTTGAGATCATGATTGAAAGAGGGAAATTCTCTTGTGTTGTGAGGGCACATGCTTTGCGAGAGATTGATTTTCGTGGTTTGATATCTTGATCAAAATTGATTTGCATGAGTTTGTCGATATCGAGAGTCGATTCTGAGTCTAGGAGGTCTTAATGTGTTGAATGTCATTGTACTGATGAGACTATGCATGTTTTCTTGATGATTTGCTATATTAAATAATCTGGCATAACCGTATCTTGAATTGTTGAGCCAATGTAGCTATAAAGGTGTAACTTGCATGAGATGTGAGATTATTGTTCGAGGACGAAGGTTTTAAGTGTGGGTGTAAGTGATCTTGGGAAGAATTATATGCCCATGATACCAAATGCTTCATTTCGTCTTGTTTATCCATCGATATTTGTGCTCTCATGTAATTTGTAGTTAAAATGTGAATTTATACTAACCAACATGATTAGTGTTGTTTTGCAGAAAATATAATTTTTAGGAAGCTAAGATGCATGTAGGGAGAAATCGAATGGACTCGGAAGTGAGCAGTGGAAAAGGCCAAGGAAATGCATCAAATTAAGGTGTTCCACGATGGAGCCGTGTCACGCTGCCATCGCGGAGGCAATTTGCCCCGGATTATTAAAATTGGCCAAGTTCCGGTGGAGGTCCGTTGCCTGTGGCACGCTGGACACAATTACCTGGAACATGGAACTCCAGTGAAAGTTCACGCGTTGGAGCCGTGGCACGTTGGCTACACCACGTTGCACGCCGTGGCACGTTGGGCATAATTACCTAGAGGACTGAATTCCAAGAAGGGTCCATACCAGGCCGTGTCACTGAGGGCAAGCCCACGATGCACTCCGTGACATGTTGCTTGTTATTCCGGGAAAAATTCCCACTAGTATAAATAGCACACTTAGATTCATTTTTAATTATTCCGACTTAGTTGAGCAAGGACGTGGGTTACAAAGTGCTTGAGGGACGAAAAATCCTAGGGTTCTTTTCTATCTCTTTCTCCTTTATTTCAATTGTTTGTATGATTTACACTCATTTGATGATGTTTAACTACAAATGAGTGGATAAATTCACTTCTTGCTAAGGTTAAGAACAATTGTAGTGGAATATAATTATTGATCATTTTGGTTTTTTCATCTTTCTTCCATGGTTGTTCTATCAATTCTTGTTCTTACCGCATCACGCCAATGTGGCCAATGTTAATGTATATCTAAAAAGTCCGGTATCTCGAAAGAGAAAGAAATTGGAAAGTTGTGAATTGGTAGGATATGATCTCTTCTTATTTGGGAAAATTGAGAATTGATTTACCTTCGTAATAGAAATATATCCGAAAGTTGTATTAGTCAATTACGGAATCGGCTTTTGTGTAGCTAGAACATGAATGTCATTTTATCACAGAAATATAGGTGGAAGGTTCATGATTCTTAAGTTGGGTTAAATACGAGAGTTTTAATCGATTGGCAAGTACAATTTCTGACTAGCAAACCGAAGGAAAGGTTAACCGTAATGTGTCGATAAATTATTTCGCATGTTCGTTTTAGCCTCTCGCATGCTCATTACTATAGTTCGACTCAAATTGTACATTTGTTTTAGATTAGTATAAATTAGGAAACAAACTCCCAAAATCTTCTTTAAACTGTTGTCTTCATTTTTAGAGTTAGAGTTCATTAACGCTTTATTCGATTATTACCTTGGTCCAAATTCCTCGTGGGATCATACTTGGCTTACTTTAGCCATTTTACTACTTGTCTGACCACGTGCACCCTGCGTGCAGTTCCTGCTCAAAAGACCCTAACACTGAGTGCATACTTTATGTTATATCATCTCATGATATAGATTCGGGTGATCCATCTCAGTCTCGTTGTTAGTTCGCTCCCGTTCAGTCCATCTTTATCCCAATTTTTGTGAGCCCTCGTGATCCGAGGACATCAATTTTGGCTATATCTCTTCTGTGCATGTCTTTCAGTTTCAAACTTTAGTAAGCTAGTTAGGGGTGTTGTCCCATCAGCTCATCAGATGTTTAGAGGCTTTTTCAGATAGCTATGTATAGATGGTTTAAAAAATATTGGTTCGTGTATACGCTCAAGTTGATATGCTATGTAGACTACCACTTATATTACATTATTGTTTATTTTCGCTTAGTTGTGCTCTTGTTCATGCTTTGTATGTGCCATGGGTTAGCGTGGAGCTATTCGTGGTTCTAGGTCCCGTGTTGCGGTCCGAGTTTCATGCTTTGTAGAAGCTATTATTTAGGTTTAAACAGTATAGATATTCAATTTCAAACTAAGGGTAACTTGATGAGATGCAACAATATGTGTAGGTTGTTGTAGAAGGGATTAGGTTAGTTCCTAGGTTGCAACTTTTGTAATCTGAATTCTAGTTGAGGCTCACGCATTTTAGTAAATTAGTACAAATTTTACAAAGGTGTAGGCCATAGTTTTTCACGTAAAAACACTGTATTTTTATTTTATTGCAATTTACAATTCAACAGCTTAATAGTAAGGAATAGATAAAGTAACTAGGTCAGTTAATTACATGAAAATCAAACATAACCCAATCCACCTCTATTTTGTTATTAGTGTGTTAACCTTACTAAACTTTGCCTAAGGTAATGTGATAGGGTTAATTGGTGGACTTAGCACCCAAAACAATCTAGTACATTGAAAGTTGTCAAAATCAGCGTTAAACGGGATCATTTGATAGGATGCATTAGAAATAATAATACATGCATTAGATTTGTGTATTACTAACATTTTGTTTGGTACAATTTTTCAACCTATGTATAACTAATGCAAGCATTAGTTGTACACTCTATTTGGTGTTATGTTATGCATATCTAATACATGGCAAACCATAACATTAGTAATGCAAGGATTTTTAATGCATGCACTAGCATAGCTAAAGACACTATTTCCCTACAAGACCTTTTCCACATTCTTTCCACCGTGTTTGTGGAGGATAGTTTTGTAAATAAATAATATTTTTTTTAAAAAAGTAATTGCAATGCATGATTTCTAGAAAGTATGCAATGCAACGTATACACCAAATCAAACAGACATAAAAACTAATACAAGCATAATTAATATCAAAATTACTAATACACTAGCACTGTTGTCATATATCCTACCGAACAGAACGACCCCTATATGTCTCTGGACAGAGGGCTTCTAACTTTTTCTTATTCCTACACCACCCCGATGAACTAGAAATTAAATTAATTATTAAAGCATTTCCGACATAACTCATTCTCCCCAAGACAACATCATGTTCAAGTATATGTATGATGCAACACACTTCTACCATAACTGATTAGCCCAATCAGATATTTAACTGACAGCGACTTCACAACTTTAGTATTTTTTATTCCAAGATATTTTAATTAAATGAAAAAAAATATTTGTAGCGCTTTTTCTTCATCTTCTCTCGTGGAATTGCTAATTATATTCGGTACAAAATCCTTCGCGACCAAAAATATGAATGTTTCATTTTTAATTAAAATCAAATTTCCTTTTCCTTTGGCTCATGAATTGAGTGAAGCATGAATTTCCTCAAGCCTTCTGCCTTTTGTTTCAGGAACCATTTCGTATATGAATATCATAGCAAGTAGGCAAACAAATGCATATAGGAAAAATGTTCCTGCAACAAAACATAAATGAGATTGGACATATTGTAATTAGTAAAACAAACATTTTTTCTGATGCAGTTATGAGCTTTAAAATCTACATTTCTAATGAGTTAAAAGCAACCCCTACTCATTTAACTAGTTTTGGTTAATTTTTCCAATTTACAGGACATCAATTCTATTTTGATTATTTCCAAATATTTGACATTTTATCTGTAATGTTATTTTACACAACTTCTGTTAAGTTTTAGATTTTAATCAAAGTCATATTTTAGTATAATATCTTTCAACGATTTTTAATTTTAATATCTTTTTCAACTACAATTTTTTTTCTTTTATTATTGAATAATATTACTAACTCCTGAAATTGTAATTCTTGTTTTTTTCTACATTGAAAAAGAATTTGAGAGTAAAAAAACACAAAAGGTAGTAATTAATGTTCAATGGAATTACCATGTGAACTCCACAACATGAGAAAGTTGAAAGTGTAAGAAATAACCCAAGAACCAAACCAATTCGTCAATGTAACTAAACCTCCACCTAATCCCTTTACATGTAAAGGAAACACCTGAAGAATATAATAAAAATGTTAATATTAATTGAGGCCATCTTTTTTTTTTCCTTTTCTTTTACATCCATAAATGTTGAAGACATGGTTACCTCACTCATAATGAGCCAAGGACCTGCCCCCATTCCTATGGAAAAGAAGGCTATGTAAACCTGTGTACCAGTACAAAATTTTAAAAATTATTAAGTCATGAGTTGTTACAATTTTTAGGAAAAAAAGATTTAACTAGAAGAGCATATATTAGAATAAAATTCTTAACTTCCAATTAAAAGATAAAAGTTAATCTTTCATGAGATCTAATTACATTTTAATTAAATATATCCTCTCCTCTAATTTTGCATTACATTATTCGGAGGATAGCAATAGATCAATTTAATTTTTGGGTTGTGATTGCATCGATGCAATAATTTCTTTTAGAATAAAATCTATATAATTTAGATAGCATATAGTTAAATGTACTCTTCCACTTCATTTATTAAGTAGTATTTGATTTTAAAAAAATGTTTTGTTATCTCCATTTTACTATAATATTTAATTGTAATTGTGAATATTTTATGAAAGCATAAAAAATATAACTAGTATCATGATACGTTCTATCGAGAAGTTTTTCTTTTAAAAAAAAGTAAAAATCTTTTTATCACTCAAGCACATACATAATTTGAGTTGTAAAATAAATATGATAACAAAATTAAAAATAAAAAAAGCAAAACGGGGCGGGACGTGACATGGTATGACGGGGTGAAAAATAGAAAAAATGTTAAACGGTATGGGACAGGGCAGATTGAATCTATAGGAGGACAAGGCTTCACCAAATCCTCCCTATTTCCATCTCTAACGAGGACGAAGTTATATCAAGGTCTTACCAAAACACCAACAAATGCAAGGTTAGGAACCAAAGTTAGTGCCACAGAATAAGCCTGGTTAGAAGACAAAATAACAATCAATATACTTATAAAATTGAACAAGTTCAAAGGGGAAATTTCAACTAAAGCATTGATTTACCTTGCAAAGGAATGAAAAGGCAATTAGTAGATTGCCCAACAGCAAGCCAGAGGCAGATATCTGAAAAATTAGTTCTACATATAATTAATTGACCTTCCCTTTGCTTTTGTACTTTTCCTCTGTTTCAAGGGTTTCTTTTCTTTTCCTATTGTGGTTTGTTTTACAAATTACAACTAAACACAAATGTAACTTTTATAGAATTTTTACCATTAGAAGGGGTCTTCTGCCAGTTCTATCTATCAAAAGTGCACCCCCTGCAGTGATTCCGACCTGAATATATA
>JACEIK010004470.1:65545-77472 GCA_018107945.1 Datura stramonium
CTAAAACCTGATGACATCAAATCATATAAATAATGTTAAAGACAATAACTACAGTTATACTGCAATTATAATTAGAAAGTACCTGCAGATTTAAAAATCTCGGTTGAGTAGAAAATAATTCCATTAATTCCCACAAACTGCTGGAATGCCATCAAACCAACAGAAATCTGAAGATAGAAAATAAGAAATTAAGGTTAATTAATTAGAAACAAAATGAAATATTAAGTACTAAATACTAATACTAGATGGATGGAGATGCTTACAATAACTGCACGATAATTTGATCTATCAAACAAATTCATAAATGTGACTTTGGGGAGCGTTTCAAGGACGGGCTGATACTCCTGAAAAATAACAAACACTATATATAGCTTAGGTCATTTTTTGCGTCTTTTATTATTTATTTATAATTCAGAGTAGATAAAGGACTGGAGACATATGTATACATACTTGTATTGTGGACCTTTCATATGAAATATCAGCATCTTTTCCCCTCAGCTTTCTTAGAGAAGCTTCAAACTCTTCTTGTTGTCCATTCATAGCCTACACCAACATACTTTCTCTTTACTTATCCCTTTACTTGTTACAATATACATCATGCAGGGAAGTAGAATGTACATAGAGGATATACAAAAATCAATAATGTAAGGCACCATAACATTTTCTAACTAGTTGAGACTACTCATTCAACGGTAATAGAGTGTTTGAAACATGCTGACAGATGTACAATACGATATTAGACTTAGGGGAAGCCATAGGATACCTTGAATTACTCAAAACTGACGAAATAAAAACATCCTTGAACCTAAAATGGAGTGGTGTGCCTCCCGGAGCTACCTTCATATCTAAATTTACATTCAAGGTCATACGATGTTTTGATTATTGACAAATTTTATACAAGAGAAAATATATATGTAAGGAAAATTGAAGAAAGAAGTACAAGAACTAGGTCCTTAACAAATCTCTAAAAGAAACTGGTAAAGCGAGCAATATTTAGAGGATTTGGTCCCACAAGAACTGGACTACCAAAGACTAAGAAGAAGCAATTCTACACATGCAAAAAGAACCTTAGAGAATTGTAAGTAGCCTTAATTCATGTAATGCCCCATACTTCTAAACACATATATGACTAAGTTAATATTGATGAAAGTATTTAAACTCAAGGTGATGAGATGATATTTGATCCTAGAATTTAAAGTGGCCAAATATACATAAGTGTTAAGTAAAGTAGGGAGGTTAAGAGTTGAAAAATGAAATAAAATAAGTAAGCAACTTGCTTGACTTACTTATGCTTATAGGTGACAAATAGGTGCAGCACCTACTTAAGATAACTGGCCAAGTTAAGAGGGTCGAGTAGGTGCATCGCCTGCATAGGTTAATGGACTTATTTATGGTCCAAGATCAAAGTTGGCTCAATAATACAACCCAAATCTGCCCAAGAAGTCCTAAACAAATTAGGCCATAAGGGGCATATATTAAGTCCAAATAGGTGCATCACCTAATTGGACTTTGGAACTAGGATCAAGCAGATGCATCACCTACTTAACTAATTTATGGACCAAAGTGAAGGATAAATCAGCCCAAACACTTAAACCGAATTGGCCTAAGAAAATGGGAAAGTTCTAGTCTAATCCATGGGTCAAAAAGGTGGCCAAAGGATCCATGAGTCAAAAAGGGTGACCAAAAGGGTCCCTTATAAGGGACAAAAGCTTGATCAAATCTCATTCTAGTACTTGGCTAAGATTTTGCAAAAAAAAATTAGCAAGCTCTCTCCTCTCTACTTGTCTAGAACAACCAGCACTTCACCCTATTTTAGGGTTATTGAAGTTTCCAAATTGTTCATTAAGTAAGTTTTGACACTTATAAGCATAGTATAATTCTTCTATTTAGAAAAAGAAATCATCTGGTAAATTTGATAAATATGGCAGCACCTCTTCCACAATTCTACTGCCCCAAAGTGTTTCTCTTCTTTTGGTTCATATGTAAAAGGAAGTTAAGCTCTTGAACATTACAAGAAAAAGGGAAGAAAACCCTCCTCCAAGTGCGGTAAGTATTCTGCCCACATTTATTCTATTATATGAAAGTTTAGGTGGAGAAATCTTATTGTATTATTGTCATGAATTCATGAGACGATGATTAAAAGTCATGAGTTTATTATGTTGCTATTTTTCTACGGGTATGGTCGATTGTGTAAGGGCTATTTCGTGTGTTCTTGATGGTTGGGGAAATAAGGTTAATATGTGTGCGCTAGTATTTAAATTGAAGAGAAAAGTGTGGTGATACACTATTTAATTAACATCAATATGTATAATATGTATCATATGTACTTAGCTACTATTTAGTAGGGTCACGTGGTGTTTATCGACCAATATTAGCTTCATTAGTCACTCATGTTGGAGATTAACGTATTAAAAAAAAGGTCAAGTCATGCTAGTCTTATTTGACGGGAAAATGAGGTATGTAGAGGTAAAACTTCTCTCGTTTCTAAGACATGAATCCTTGTTACAATTTTCTATCACATGATCTATAAGATTCCAAATGACATATGTAAAGAGTGTCTAAATATAGAAGTTTCAAGATATCTGTTTACTCCACAAATTACTTCAACTGTCTACTTGATCATGTACTCCGATTGTTTACATATTTCTTGTCATTTGATCTCATATTCATTGTGTTAGACTTTAATGCTACTCATATGGTCCAAAATCTCTTACATAATATGGTTATATATCTTTATTAAATAGCTAGTATTATTTCACTTGTAATCTACCTCAAATTGAAATAATCAAGTGTTGCATGTATATGGTTATATGTCTTTATTAAAAAGTTAGTATTCTTTCACTTGTAATCTGCCCCAAATTGAAATAATCTAGTGTCGCATATTAAGTGAGCTAATTTCAAGTCGTTCAAAATATTATTAGCTATAAAATGAACCTAAAAGATAATGTAATGAATTTTCAAGTTCACGTTAAAGTTTATGTGCATTCTGCCCCATTATGGTTAGTTTATTACATGTATCATGTAAAGCTAAGTGTGTTCCCATGATTTATCTTACAAAGTTGAGTGTAGTTATCTAAAAGAATTAATAACGTATAACTATTTAACGATCTTAATGTACCAAGATATGTACAAGTTGTTGCATAGTTATTCAGTTACGTGTTATTGTCTTCCTTATGAACTTCAGTACTATAGGAGTAATATGAATTTAATTATTTCTATTAGAAATCATGCCTATAGAATTAACATTTCTTAAATCATTTCTACTAGACATTATTCCTATAAGAACCAAAAATAATTCAATTTTGAGCACGTCTTATGTTTGATTTTAATTTTCCTATAAGGATTACTTATGGTATGTACTCTTAATTTGTTTGCCCTTAATGAACTGCTTCACATATACCCTACTTGTAGGTTTATAATCTGATTAGTAACAACTATTTGAATCAAGTTTTTCTACAGTTAATCTCAATTGTCTCGTCTCTATGTCTTATGTTATCTGTAAACTTGTCACTAAGTTACCCCCTATTAAATCTCTCTTTATTTTTATTAAATCAGTTTGATCATCTAAATGTAATGATATGCATAAGTGTTAAATGTTTTGTTGATATAAGTTGCTTTTTCTTGTAATCTAGATACCATGCATACTGGATTATATATTGATCTGTTTAAATTATACATCCTGTCCAAGAATGTTTATTATGTGCTGAATATTTAAATTTGATCCTTTTTGCATTAGAAATCATGTTCATAGCATTTATTTACACATGTTTAGCATCATGCAAATAGGACCTGAGGCTATATTGAAACCTTTGTATGTTTGTTATTTTTACATTCGTTTTGTTAGATGCTAATCACCCTTTAAACAACCCCTAAGAAATTCAGATCTCTATTCCAAATTAGTTGTCCATTGCCTCTTGGACATTAGGATTGGGACGGGTAGGCATATGCTAGGGCGTTAGTATATTCCATCATTTAGAATGATTTAGGGTTAATAACTAAATTAATTAGGCGGGTAGTTGGGACATGATAGTTTGTGCTCACTGAATAATATGAGCAATCTTAAATGATTGTGAAATATTATTTGAGTGTCACGGGGTGATCTCGTTAGGTTAAAATCCCCCCTCTTTAAAGGTATAACTACGTTTGACCTGATTCCCTTTGGGATACATAGGCGCCTCTTCGAGGTTCGGTCTAATCCTTAAAATTTTTATTTATTTGTTTTGTTATTGTTTCCTCCTTATTTATCATTTATTTATTATTGTTTTTCTTTATTTGTCAATCCTTATTTGCATAAATTTTTAAATTTATTATATTGTCTCAATCTTCTTTCTTGTTACTTGTTTGATTTTCTTTTATTTTAATTGCAAATCTATTTGACGATGCTAAGATATTTTTATCAATTAGTTTATTTAAGTTATTTTACATAAAAGGTTTAAGATCAATCTTATTTGTTCGATTAGTAAATACCCTACATAATTAAAGAACCTGGTCGGAAACCAAATTTGTGGACCTCGAAAGGTGCCTAACACCTTCCTTTTGAGGTAATTTGAACCCTTGCACGACTCTGGTGACCTATGCTAGTAAAATAGACTCTTAGGTTAGTACGGTGCCCTAACACACCTCAAATCGTTAGGTGGCGACTCTCTTTAATTTAATAATCCTTCAAGAGTTATCACATGTTGAATCCCGCTTTCTGCAAGAAAAATAGAGCGCGACAGCATGACGACTCTGCCGGGAATTTTTGGTTCTAACCATTACGAATAGTTTGTTATGTGGATTTTTTTTTTATGTGTGATTATTTTTGAAATTATCATGAGCATCTTTTTCCTTTTCCCTTTATTTGAATTATGTGTTATTTATTACTCCTCTAATTGTTTGCTTTAAATTAATGTGTCTTGTCATGATTTACATTTTTATTATGTTTCCTTAATTGGTAAATATTTCTTGCATATTTTGAATATTTTTTGCCTTTTTATATTAAATATTTAATTATTTTTTTAAATTTAAATCTTAGAAAGATATGTTTTTCTTTCATGATTAATTTACCTTCCTTAATTAGTAAATTGTCTTTTATGCTTATGTAATTTTATTTTATTGATTCGGTTTCTTTCTGTGATCACCCCTTTTCCTTACTTCTCAATTATTTGTTTCCTTGCGTGTTACATTTTCCTTTTTAGAAAATTTCATTTTCTTAATTATATGACTAATGAGTTTATTTTGTGTTTTTCATTTATTGCTTATATTTTTCATTTTTATGTAAATTGCATGCTTTATTTTTAACATGCCATAGACTTATGTTGTTTTACTCTTCTTCTTTTCTTTGAACTTCTCACTCACACACTTGATAACGGTTGCGTGGTCTCACAGTCGTTCACTATTAAAATCCGTGTCGAGGAAAGCCTTATGATTTGGTCGATCAATGGTGCGTCGACGGTCATGAGTTTTCTCACTATCAAGTCATCCGCTTGAGGGAACCGTGTCTAAAGTCTCTCCCATCATGCTAGTTGTATGTTGCTTTATGATTTATTTTAGTTTCATGTATATCTCCTTCCTTTATTCTCCATTATTTTCTTATTTGACATATTTTTAAATTGTTGTGCTTAGTTTATTTCTTACATAATTATTTATCATTATTGTTGTGAATCGTTCATTATATTATCGTTTTTATGTGTTAATTGTCATTGCTTTATTACCATTTCGTTCATATCTTCCTCCGTTTGGAAACTCCATCCTTTTCTTTTGGAACGGTTGTGGGGTCACACGGATGTTCATTCTTAAAACACCCGTGTTGGAAAATACCTTATGGATTGGTCGATCAGCGGCGCGTTGACAGCCATGAGTTTTTCCACTCTCAAGTTGTCCGCTTGAGGGAATCGTGTCTATACCCACTCCATGATATTCAGGATCCTTCAATAAAGGATGCACATCTCGTAAATATGAAAAAAAACTCCTGGCGCCCATGGCATGTCTTGACTACCAACCAATCTTACCTTGTTTCTTAAAGATTTTTTTTAATCCGAAAGGGATGCCTTCTTTATTTACATGAATTCAAAGTGCATACGTCCCATTGGATTTGTTACTCTCTTAAGTTAGTTTGTTTCCTTCCATGTAAACCCTTTTTCTTATTCCCTCTATTTTCTTCATTGTTTAAATTATTTCATATTATTCCCTTTATTTGTTTCCTGATTTAGATTATTTGATACATGTTTAATCTTCTTTCTTATTTCCTTATATATTTCTTGTTTAATATATTATTATTTAACGTTAATATTTTCCAACTCTTTCTTTATGCATTTATTTGAAATAACTATGACATATTTATTTATTTATATTGCTTCTTTAAATTTCTATTGTTTTTCTTAATTGTTATTGTGTTACCGCTTTTCATTATGTGTTAATTATTATCACTTTGCAAATTGTCATTCCGCTCATGCTTCCCCCACTTGGGAGCTTCTCACTATCACACACTGTACACGCGAGTTATGATTTGCACTTCTCTGAAATTCTTTTGAAAAATCCATTTAAAGAGTGGGCATATACGTGGAGTGAATGGATAGTTTTACTACCATGTGACTGCATGCCTTCTCGCATAAGAAAACCGTTCAGTCTGTCTCTGCCCAATTCTTAGAAGTCTAGGTCATATCATACATGCATTATTCCTAGAAAATTTTAATACATTTGGGGGTGTACAAAAATCGATAGTTTGACCTTCCCTAATGTCCCGAAGGTGTTTACAACTCCTAAAAAATGGCATTATCATACTTATTTGCATTTGTTTTGAGAGTTGAATATGCCTAAACATGTAGACTATTTTTTCTTTAGGGTAAACTAACACTTTGTGATGCAGGTTATTAAATCACGTCATGAAAGCCACGAATAAACCAAGAAGAGAAGGAGCGTTTCATTTCGACTATAGTTTAGCTTTTGTTTTTGTAATATTTCATTATGAAAAAAAATTATTTATATTATTTATGTTTCTAAGGAAAGAAATAGAATGATACACAATGACATATTCGCCTCTTAAAATTCGCTAGGCCTACCTCGGGCATCAAGAGGTCACATTGCATTAGGTCACGCAAATTGTTTGTTGCATGTTAATTCGTGATGTATTTGTGTATTTGTTTTTGTCCTTCGAGCTTTAATCTTTAGATGATTCTAGAATCATTTCGTGTTTAAAATATGTCGATCTTATATTCTGTATACCTTACACTTTTAGGCTCAAATCATATAATCTCGGAGGTTATTCTAAATTATTTTCATTCCGTCCATATTATTGACTATGCATGTGACTATTTTAAAAGAAGCATCCTTTTCTTATTTGTTCAAATTAAGTTCAAACTTCTCCTTGGTCTATCTCTTGCCATTAAGATTTCTCTTTTAAATAAAAACTCGTAACTTTGATTCACTATTTAGCAATACATATCCCTTTTTTCCTTCAAAATCAAGGTTATTATATTCAATCTAAATTGGTTTTGCTTATTCCATTGACTTGATAAATTATTTAGCACTATCACCATCTACTCGTTTATATCACAAAGTGTCACATCACAAGTTTCATAATTCTCACCCCATTCATGCCTCCATATTTTGCATTATGATCAAGTTTAAATTTGTTTATTCGGCTTGAAAATCTTTAACAAAATCGTTGTTTTGGTCAATATCTTATATGCTACTAATGTTTGCATCTAATTCGTTTATTTTGTCTAAAGGTTTTCAGGTACTTGAACATCGATTCAGTTGAGAATCTGCAATTTGACAAAATGTCTGATATTCCAAACAATTCTAGCCCTTTTCCTAACCCAAACTTTGGTCCTCGCTCGACAAAAAAGTATTTTCTCGGTGATACCTCTTCATCCAACCCCATCTCTTAGACTCCCTCCACAAATTTCTTTATCGCATGCCCATCTTGGCACTTTGCATGAAATGACAACATCCGAAGGCGAGATCATGATACTACGAAAAGAGTTCAATAACTTGGAAAAGATTGTAGATTAGAAACTACGTTCTAGAAATATTCCAGATTTGAGATATAGAAAGTTGTGTCTGCATCCAAATGTTCAGTTGCCGCTGGGATACAAGATCCCAAAATTCAACACCTTCGATGGGCATGGAGACCCAATCGAGCATTTGAAGGATTATTGCGGCAAATTAGTCAAAATTGGACATGATGAAGCCCTCCTAATGAGATTATTTATGCAGAGCCTGTCAGGAATGGCATTAACTTGGTATGTCAAAAAAGATTTCAACAAATGGCATACTTGGGAATATATGACTTGAGATTTTATAGAGCAATACAAGTTTAATACTAAGGATGATCCAACATTTCTGAATTTTCTTGAAGTAATAAAAATGGCTCACGAATCTTTTGATTAATATGTGAGACAATGGAGGGGAGAAGCTTCTAAGATACGTCACTCCCTATCTAAAGAAGAATTAGTCCAATATTTTATCAAGTCACTAGACAGTATATACCGTAGATACTTATATTTCACAATCATTCATAACTTCGCAAGCCTGATTCGAATTGGGAAAGAATTGGAATATGGCATCTGAACAGGGAAAACTATCGATACAGCCACAATGCAAACAAGTTCTGAAGCACAAGAAAGTCCTCCGAATAAAAGAAAAAAAGATATTTCAACCACCAATTCTCCACCACAACACCATCAGGATGTACAATAAGTATGCTCCATATTTGACTCTTGCAATGTGCAGAGCTCCCAACATCAAATTTATCAAATATCACCTGATTCTGACCAACCTGATTTTCGCAACCAGGATCATCCGGTACAATCCAATTTTGTGAGGTATCGCACATTTACCCCTCTAACTGAATCTTTGACAAGTATATTTGAAAGCTTGAGAATCCAAAGAGTTTCGAAACCAAGGGGAGGGTGGATTCCTAAATATCCATCTTCAAATTTTGATCCATCCAAGAGATGTGCATATTATTCAAATATTCAAGGCCATGATACCGAAGAATGTACAGCTTTGAAGTACAAGATTCAGGATTTGATTGAGAAGAGAACGATAATAGTGCATCAAGGACCAATGGACTACGACTACATCACTCATGGAGAAATCATTGTCCAACAAAGATAGTTCCAAGACATTTGACAAGAAAACACAAAAGGAACTGACAAAGACAAGACTTTCATAAGCAAAGGGCCTCACCCTCCACTTACCCCCTCTATAGCTTTTCCATCTTTATCTATTTCTTTGTACTATGAACTACTTCTGACTTGATTCCTTTTGGATACGTAGGTAGACCACTTTTGGGTTCTGTCTCAATCAAATAAAACTTTCTTCCTTCCCATAGTCAAATCAAATAGCTTGCTCACATCCAAATTTAAAATCCATGGCAATTTCATTCGACCCTTAAACGGCAAATGTGGATTTAAAAACTGAATCTTGATGTTCAAATATAAGACAACCATTCCTTCTAAACTAATAATTTTGTTTGAGTGAAGTAGGAGTACAAAGTCCTTAAGTCAAACTGGGGCATAATTTTTTAGGGAACCTCAAAAATTCCACAAGGAGGCAACAAGAAAATTTGCGAAAACACTTTGCATTCTAAACTGGGGTAGAAATTTTTGAGGACTCCTCAAAATTTTCACCAAATATGCAAAGTCCATAGAGGTCAAAACGACAAGGAACAAAGGACATGCAAAGGTACGTGTTAACCTTGCCTATAAAGCTCAAAAATTTTCTTTTAGTATAGGCACACCCGGGCAAGAAATATTCTCGTGGTTGAGAAGGACCTATGCTTTTCTCACTCAAACAAAGGATGGATTATTATCATTTGTATTAGACACCTATTGTGCTAATTCCAAGCTATTATTACGCCTCTAGATTTAAGTTCAATTGTGACCCCATATCAAATTGCTATTATCAAGCTATTACCATGCCTTTGGAGTCAAGTTATTGTGCCACCAAGTCAAACTGTCATTGCTAAGTGGTTATTATGTTACCGTTATTCAATCGGTCCCGTATTATGCTACTGTCAACCTAATATTCAAATTATTATTATGTCATGCTACTATTGTGTTATTCAACCAAGCTCGTTATGCTACTATCTAAACTATTATTATGCCACTATCATGCCACTGATCTTCTACCTTCAAGCCACTATTTCACATTTTTCAAGCTATACATTTGCTCCTATCAAGCTACTATTATGCTATTATCATGATATTGTGCTACTTCAAGCTACCGTTGTGTTACTTTTGAGCTACTATGATGTTATTATTATTGTAGTACTTCAAACTACCATTGTGCTACTCGGAGATACTACTATGCTATTATTATCATGCTATTTCAAATTGCTGTTGTATTATCTTCGAGCTATTATTATGCTACTATTATTGTGCTACTTCGATCTATTCTCAAGATATTTATCGTGCTACTCATCAAGCTATTGTGAATCAGCTACTATTATTTGAGCCATTAAAGTTATATTACTATTATGTGGGTTGTTCACCCTAAAACAAGACAATTGGGATAGTCCGCCCTAAAGTAGGACATCTTGGGCTCATCCGTCCTAAAAAGGGACACTGGGTTAGTCGGCCCTAAAATAGGACACCTTGGGCTCATCCACCCTAAAATAGGACAATTGGGACCGTCCGCCCTAAAAATGGACATTTTAGATTTGTCCTCCCTAAAAATGGATATTTTGGGCTTGTCTTCCCTATAAATGGACATCTTGGGTCCGTCCGCCCTATAAATAAATATCTTGAGTCCGTCCGCCATATAAATGGATATTTTGGGTTCATCCTCCCTATAGATGGATATTTTTGGGCTCGTCCACCCTATAAATGGATATATTGAGTTTGTCAGCCCTAAAATGGACAATCGAGCTCGAGTATGGTATTTTGAGCCCCATAATTTATATTTTTGAGCCCGCAAACTAATCTTGAGCCCTATGATTTATATTATTTGAGCTTACATTTTGAGCCCTACGATTTACATTTCGAATCCATTATTTGTATTCGAGCCCGTCAGCTTTGAAATAAGATGATTGTGTTTATTCGACCTAAAATAGAATATGTCAACTCTAAATAGTATTATATTTGGATTTGAGTACTAATAAGCTCATCTAAGTTTTGTAGGTATCCTCTTTAGAAAATCGAAACTGGGCATATTTTCTGAGGTTCCTCAGAAAATTATATATTTTTCTTCGTTGCTAGTTCTTCTAGCACTACTTTTATATTTAGTCCATATTTTATATATATTAACCATTTTATATAGTGTTGTTAAATTCTGTAGGTACAAAAACAACACTAGATCTTCCGTCAAAGGAAAAATAGTTTTCGCTTCCATTCCGCTTTTTAACCTTCAGTCCTCGAATAACTCTCCTTCCGATATCATCGCAATATGATATTAAAGTAACAATTCATATTCCTTTCTCATCTCTCAATTCTTATCACCTCGTGCTACTTCCGATTTTATTCAAGCTTGTGCTATTAATTTTTTTAGGAATTTCATTCGTCCCTAAATCTAAAACTACACACGGCCTGATTCTCATGAAACCCGATATATGGAGGCGACTTGATACTAAAGTCTCGGCCACAACATATTTAAAACTTTGTATTTCATTTCTCGTGGTCTCGCGGATACCGTTCCCTTGGTCGGAAAAAATTGGCTACTAAGTCAACGTTCTTTGCTCGGCAATTCATCCTTCATTCTCGAGCAAAGAAGGAGAAGTTGTTGACACCCAATTTTGACCTCCCTACGCCCCATCTAAGCTGCATAACATATGCATATTTAAAAAATTACCCTTTTAACATAATTGTTTAGTTTGCATTCATGATATTTTTACATATTTAGCTTTTGCATAATTATTTATCATTTATGCATCTTTCAAGTTATACTTCTAAAATATTCTATTGCATTAATTTTAAGTTAATAATTTTCCTAATACTATGTGT
>JACEIK010004470.1:77639-101452 GCA_018107945.1 Datura stramonium
AAAATTATATAAATGTAGTATTTTTGTTAATCATATAGCAGCCTAATTCCACTCTTTCACAATTTGTTTAAAATCTAGCCATTTCTTATCCAATTTATGTCAATTCAAATCAATTTTGATCTATTTTGACCACTCTTTGAACTTAATTCAGGCATTGATTAAAACTCAACCAAATTAACCCGACCCGCAACCCAATTATATGCGTGACCTAACCCACTCAATCTAGAATCAATCTTGACCATCCATCACCTTTAATCCTATGGTCATAATTAAACTTTACCTTATTTCCTCTTTTACCATCCAAAATCTGATCTCATTTTTCCACTCTTCCTCACTAAAACCCTAGCCGGTGCAAGTCATCCTCTCCCTTCCCCTTCATCTCTTTCCCCCCGGCCAACATTGCGTCGTCGCTATCATATTTCTCCGAAAAAACAAGCGGCAACGCTCCCCTCTCCTTTCTTTCCACCGGCGATAATAGCCATTCCTCTCCCCTCTCTGTTTTCTTTTCTCCGGCCAGTGCACTGCAGTTGTCTCTACTACCACACTCCATTAATGCAGCCATACAACTTCACCCTCTGTTTATTCTCTCCCTTTCCTTCCATCTCCCTCGCTTCTTTCAATAACAAATCCAGATCTGTCGTTTCCAGCCGGCCTCTTCCTCTCTTCTCGCTCATCTCCAACCAGTATCACCACCCACTTCTCCCTCCTCTCCTCTTGCCGAAACCAGCCGGACCTCTCCCCAAACCACCAGACCTCCCTTCATTCTTTTCTCTCACCGCCTCCATTTCCCTCCATCTCCGGCGAAACCTACCACCCACGCCGCCTCTTCTCTTTTCTTTGTTCCGACGAGAAACCAACACCTGCACCACCTCCTATTTCTCCGATAATGTTGTTCCACATAGACGAAGCCTCTCGAGTCTGAATCGTCATGTCAAATGCAATACCGTTCAAGTTTTGATTTAATACAGATCAAAAAAAATTTCATAGTATTTCTATGATGGAGTTATTATTCTCTTTATCCATCTACGATCTCTTTTAGGATAGATTCTTCAGATTAAAATTAGCATTGAAGTTTTGTTTTTTTCGACTACTGTCTGCTCCCTTCCTAAAAGTTATCACCTATAGAGGCCTTAAGTGTTTATAAGTTTTTGTTTCATCACACCTAATCTTGTTGAATATGTTCTTAAAATTAACGGTTATTTGATTTTATATGTCTTCATGTATTTGTATGTATATGCATATATTGGTATGTCTTTAGTATATATTTGGCCTTCTGTTTAATATTTGTTTAGTTTCAAGTTCTTACTTGTATAATATTAAATATACGAACTTAATATATGAGAACTTTATTATTCATTTATTTTGGTTAGATTGATATGATTTCTCCCTAAATGACTCTACTTATTCGGCTAAGCAAAGTTTATATGATTTATTTTTTCTTTAATCTTGTCTATGATTGATTATGTACAACTTATTACTTCTTATAGTCAATCCCTTAAAATATATGACCACTTGATTATTGGAATATTTGCGATAAATTTGTATGTAATTTGGCCTGACTTTTCGTTTATGGGAAATTTTCCTTTGATTGATATCCCTAAATGGAATCACATGTTTATTCATCATTCCCTTTCCTTATATTCTTTTACAATAGTTGTATTACTTGTATATTCTTAGTAAATTCTAATCTAATTGATCTCGCCCTCTATTTAAGTAATAATTTCCTTTAGTTGATTATGCTAAATATTATCCCTTCTTTTGTTTTCTTGAGTTGACTCTATTTTCCTGTACTATATAAGTAACCCTCTCCCCTATTTTGAATGGACTCGAACATTATCATAGACCGAGAATATACTTTATTTTTAAAATACTACTTTTCTTCCCACCTCAATACGAGCTCTGCTCGGGATCCACGAGATCCTTGTGATCTTGACGTATTGAGGTTTGGGTCTCAAATATTGGAAAAGCCTCTTTGAAACTGTCGATTGATTATTTCCCCTTCTAATTAACTGGTCAGTTCATTCTCCCTATGCTAATTTTGACAATACCATGTGTTGACCATTTACTAGTATCATGTTATAAATGTGAATGTTTAGATCTCTTGATGTGATTTGATATATGTCTAATATGTCATACTCATGTTTGAATAAATGTCTTTATAAATGTTTGATTAAATAAGTTGTATATTTGTACGTGCATATTTTGTCATGATGCTTATTTAACAGGTCATGCTTAATCGGGAATGAAGAGTCGCCCAGGGCAAAAGGGACTGTAGATTTTCGTTAATAGATTTTTTTATATATGTTGTATCAATTAGTTATTTTATTTCATCAATTTTGTAATAATTGTAAAAACACTCATGATATTGAAAAGGGGTTTATAGGGGCGGGGTTTGTATGTTCTTTATTACTTTTGCTTCTTGATACCTAATTAGGCAATCTCATATAAAAAACATGCCTGTAGGACTGATACATATATAATTGTTAGAAATATTGCCTATAGGATTAACATTTATTAAATTATTTATACTAGACATTATGCCTATAGGAACCCAAAACAATTCAATTTTAAGCACGTCTTATGTTTAATTTTAATTTTCCCATAAGGATTACTTGCAGTATGTACTCTTAATCTGTTCGCCCTTAATGAACTTCTTCATATATACCCTTCTTGTAGGTTTATAATCTGATTAGTAACAACTATTTGAATCAAGTTTGTCGACAGTTAATTTCAATTGTCACGTCTCTAGGTCTTATGTTATCTGTAAACTTGCCACTAAGTTACCCCATATTAAATCTTGCTTTATTTGTCTTAAATCATTCTGTTCATATAAATGAAATGATATATATAAGTGTTAAATGTTTTGTTGAGATAAGATTCTTTTGCTTGTAATCTAGATACCATGCATACTGGATTATGTATTGATCTGTTTAAATTATACATCCTTTCCAAGAATGTTTATTATGTGCTGAATTTAAATTTGATCCTTTTTGCATTAGAAATCATGTTCATAGGATTTATTTACACATGTTTAGAAATCATGCTAATAGGACCTGAGGCTATATTGAAACCTTCGTATGTTTTCTATTTTTACATTCATTTTGTTTGACGCTAATCACCCTTTAAAGAACCCCTAAGAAATTTAGATCTCAAATCCAAATTAGTTGTCCATTGCCTCTTGGACATTAGGATTGGGACGGGTAGGCATATGCTAGGGTGTTAGTATATTCCATAATTTAGAACGATTTAAGGTTAATAACTAAATTAATTAGGCGGGTAGTTGGGACATGATAGTCTGTGCTCGCTAAATAGTATGAGCAATCTTAAATGATTGTGAAATATTATTTTAGTTGATCGGGGTGATCCCTTTATGTTAAAATCCTCCCTCTTTAAATTTAGAACTATGTTTGACCTGATTCCCTTTGGGATACGTAGGCGACTCTCTTCGAGGTTCGGTCCAATCCTTAAAATTTTTATTTATTTGTTTTGTTATTGTTTCCTCCTTATTTATCATTTATTTATTATTGTTTTCCTTTATTTGTCAATCCTTATTTGCACTAATTGTTAAATTTATTATATTGTCTCAATCTTATTTCTTCTTACTTGTTTGATTTTCTTTTATTTTAATTGCAAATCTATTTGACGACGCTAAGATCTTTTAATCACTTAGTTATTTAAGTTATTTTATATAAAAGGTTTAAAATCAATCTTATTTGCTCGCTTAGTAAATACCTCAAATAATTAAAGAATCCGACTGGGAACCACATTTGTGGACCTCGAAAAGTGCCTAACGCCTTCCTTTCGAGGTAATTTGAACCCTTGTCCGACTCTGGTGACCTAGGCTAGTAAAACAGACCCTTAGGTTAGTACGGTGCCCTAAGGCACCTCAATTCGTTAGGTGGTGACTCTCTTCAATTTAATAATCCTTCAAGAGTAGTCACATGTTGAATCCTGCTTTCCCCGAGGAAAATGGGGCGCGACAACAGCTTCTTCTACTCTCTAAAAGCACTTATTTTCTTTGAAAAGTGTGGTCAAACACCTCTTCTTTAAAAATAAGTGTTTTTTAGAAAAATTAAACACTTTTAGCTTCCCAGGAGCTTGGCCAAACAGGCTATTAGTATAAAATTATTATTTTCTCCCAATTTATTGTTGAATTATCCATAGTTGCAACTGTGGTTTATGTCTACTTATTTCATTTTTTCTTGAAAAATGGAAATTCAATATGGATGAATAAGAAATAGCGAGTAATTGGGTCTTGATTGTGCAGGGTTGGGCTAGAGATAGCCAAAACTCATTTCATCCACCCATTATAGATTTGAGGCTAGAAATAACTCAAATCTGACCCAATTCATAGTGGGTGAATTGTTTGGGACCTTGAGGTTTGAGAAAACCCAAAGCAAAAGGCACCCAAGTGGTTTAAAAACATTGGGTGTTACCTCGTCCATGGCTATTTATGTTTATGAGTAATAATTGGATTTCCTAGTTAAGTACAATCCAATCAAAGCCCCATCAATAGCGCACCCCTAGACCTTGCTCTTATTTGTTCATTCAATTTGGCTGCCTTAATAGTTGATTTTAATTTAAATTGTGATTTCACTTTCCCCCAACATTTATTTTTCCATTTTAATGCATGAATGCAGTTTAGTTCAATTCAATAGACAACTTTTGTGTCATCCAATTGCTATTCCCTGTGGATTCGATCTCAACTCTTAGTTGGATATTTATATTGGGATGATGGTTTACACTTCCTCCTCATAAGGAGTAGATTTGAACGTCATCAATTTTGGCTCTGTTGCCGGAGAGTAGGATTAGATAGCCCCTTATTGATTGTTGATTTGAATTATTTTAGCATCTTGTGCTTTGTTTTCACAATTGTTAATGTCATTGGTGTGAAGATGAATCCTTTTGAAAGGATAATTCGGAATCCCGAAAGGTCATCTTATGTTGAATCTCTTGGATTAATGGATTAAATATGGAGAAGGAAGGAGAGAAAATACGCCGTGTTGATGGTAGTAATGAAGCGAATTGAGTTGTTAGCAAATTGTATGATGGGTTTTCATATGAGGTACCAACAAGTCAACCCGGGCTATTGGTATCCTTATAATGAAAATCAAGGTCGGAACTCTGATTATAACTGAAACAAGAAGTTATGCTTGAGCAAGTTGTTTCAACTGATTCAAGAATTCAAGAGCTGCGAAATGATCTCTTAGACCTCTCTCAAAAGGTGAGGGACCATGAAGTGTCCATCCGACAACTAGAAGACAGAATGAACTTGTTAGCATCTCAAATGACAACCCAAAAGGCGATAAAGGAAGAAGATGTCCCATCACTCCCAAACAATGCGGATGATGAAGATATAGAAGGGAAAGTGGAAGAATAAATTTTTAAAGAAATGTTCGAAGGCATTCTCTTAAACAGTAAAGGGTTGGAAGAGGTGTGTCATGTTAGCAAAGGGTTGAGAACCTACTTCTTTCAATCGAAGAAACATGATCTTGTCCTCAAGAATCGAACAACTCCAGCATCGCAACCATCCATCATTTCATCACTGGTATTAGAGCTCAAACCTTTACTTGCCTATTTGAAGTATGCGCATCTAGGGGAAAATGAGACACTCCTAGTGATCATCTCAGCTAAGCTCAATAAACAATAAGTGGAAGCACTTCTGGTAGTCTTGAGGAAGCACATCCGAGCAATAGGATGGTCTATAGCTGATATCATTGGTATACCACCGGGTATTTACACTCATAAGATCAACCTTCAGGAAGATTACAGCCCATCAGTTGAGCATTAGAGGCGTTTAAACCCACTGATGCAAGAGGTAGTCAACAAAGAAATCATCAAATGGTTAGGTACAGGAGTTGTATACCCAATAACTGATAGTAGTTGGGTCAGCCCAATGTAATGTATGCCTAAGAAAGGGTAAATCACGGTGGTTCCAAATGATAAAGATGAATTTATTGCAACACATCCACTCATCCGATGGAGGGTGTGTATGGATTACCGCAAGTTGAACTCATGGACCAAAAAGGATCACTTTCCAGTCTCATTTATTGATCAAATGCTAGATCGATTAGCTAGGAAAGAGTATTAATGTTTATTGGATGGTTACTCAAGCTACAATCAGAATTCTATTGCCCAAAAAGATCAAGAGAAAACCACGTTCACATGCCCTTATGGAGCTTTTACATTTAAGAGGATGCCCTTCGGGATTTGAAATGCCCCAATTACGTTCTAGAGTTTTATGATGTAAATCTTTTCAAACATGGTAGAGAAAACTATGAAATTCTTCATGTATGACTTCTCGGTTGTGGAAAATTCATTTGAGAACTATTTAGTTAACTTAGAGGAAGTGTTGAAGAGATGCAAGGAAACAAACTTTGTGCTTAATTGGGAAAAGTGTTAATTTATGGTAAAATAAGGTATTATTCTAGGGCACAAAATTTTTGAGAAAGGGGTTTAGGTAGAACAAGAAAAAATTGATGTTAGCGCCCACCTACCTCCGCTAAAGACTGTGAAGGGTATTTGGAGTTTTCTGGGACATGCGGGGTTCTACCCCCATTTTATCAAAGACTTTTTCAAGGTAGTACATCCTTTGTTCTAATTGTTGAAATAAGATGCGAAATTTTATTTTGATGAGACTTGTATGAGGGTTTTCATTAAATTGAAGAAGAAGCTTATATCCACCCAAATCATCATCGCACCAGATTGGTCGAAACCCTTTGAATGATGTGCGATGCCAGCAATAGGGGCAGTTCTTGGACAACAGAAGGAAAAGATCTTTCACCCCATTTACTACGCCAACAAAGCCTTGAATGATGCACAGGTAAATTATACAGTGACAGAATAAAAGTTGCTCCCCGTAGTGTTGTGTTCAAAATATATCCGGCATACTTGCTAGGGACCAAGGTAGTGGTGCATACAGACCATGATGCACTCAGATATTTCATGACTAAAAAAGATGCTAAACCAGGGCTCATCAGATGGGTCCTTTTTCTCCAAGAATTTGATTTTGAAGTAAAGGACTGGATGGTATATGAAAATCAAATGGTTAACCATCTTTCTCGTCTAGAAACATATGGTAAGTTGGGTGTAAATGAGGAGATTGATGATGATTTCCCTGACGGGCACATTTTTGTTGCATCCCATGACTTAACACCTTGGTTTGCATATTTTGCTAACTATTTGGCAAGCAACATCACTACTGAAGGATTAATATTCCACCAAAAGAAGAAGTTTATGCATTATGTCCAAAAGTTTTATTGGGATGATCCATATCTATTCTGTATATGTGCTGATGGCATGATTCAAATATTTGTTCTAGAGGTTGAAATGATTCCAATCCTCAAGGCATGTTATTCATCACTGGTTGGAGGCCATTATCAGAGTGTGAGGATGCGACAAAAGTGCTACAATGTGGATTTTATTGGCCTACTCTCCATCATGATGCCCATGACTTTGTTAAGCAGTGTGATAAATGCCAACAAACTGGAAGCATCTCTAGGCGACATGATCTTCCTTTTACACCAATCCTAGAGGTGGAATTTTTTGTTGTATGGGGAATCGATTTCATGGGGTTATTTTTGAGCTCTTATTGAAACACTTACATTCTGGTGGTTGTTGACTACGTATCAAAGTGGGTTAAAGCTGTACCGTTTCCCAACAATGAGGGGAGGAGTGTGACAGCCTTTTTGAAAAAGAATATCTTCTCACATTTTGGAACCCCGAGAGCTATCATTAGCAATGGAGGTTCTCACTTTTGCAATCAATTGTTCAGCTTTTTGCTTGCAAAGTATGGTGTGAAGCACAAAGTTTCTACCCCATATCATCCTCAGACCAGTGGCCAAGCGGAGGTATCCAATTGGGAAATTTAAGTCTGTTTTGACTAAAATAGTTAATGTCAATAGGACATATTAGGGAAGGAAGCTAGATGACGCTGTTTGGGCCTATTGGACTGCATATGAAACACCAATTGGAATTTCGTCTTACCAACTTTTATTTGGAAAAGCTTTCCACCGACTGGTGAAATTGGAGCATAAAGCCATGTGGGCCTTGAAGAGTCTGAACCTTGATTGGGGGAAAGACGTACATCAACAAGTGGAAAATCTCAATGAGTTGGTCGATTTTAGGATGAGGGCTTATGAAAATGCGGCAATATACAAAACTCGAATAAAGCTCTATCATGGTAAGAAAATTTTGCAAAGGGAATTTATTTCGGGAGATTAGGTGTTACTCTTCAACTCTAGATTGCGGTTGTTTCCCAGGAAGCTTAAATCTAAGTGGTTGGGTCCCTTTAAGGTATCCCAAGTTTTTGGGAATTGAGTTGCCGAGCATGAAAGAGATGATGGTCTAAGATTCAAAGTGAATGGTGAATGAGTAAAAATGTACTTGGGAGTGTCGGTAGAAATCAACATAGTGAAAGTTGCATATCTAGATCAGCCGCAGCAACAAATGCACCTTTGTCGTGCCACAACATTAAATAAGGTGCTTCTTGGGAGGCAACCCAAGTATTATTATGTTTGATGCTTTTATGTATTTTTTATTTTTGTTTTGTAGGTAGATTGGATGAAGAAGGAGTGGGAAGAAAAATAGGGAACTAGCGGTGCGAGACCTGTGAAACGCAGGTTCTCAAGTGCGAAGCACCGCACCAATGCAAGAGAGAGGCAGAAAGTTGAAAATAAAAAGAGGGATTCGACGAACAATCAGAAAATTATCAGTGTCAATCCGCAAAATGCCGATTCTACGCCTGGCTTAAACCAGTACACCTAGGTGAGAAGGTGTGAACTATGACCTACCAGCGGAATGCAAGTGGAAACTCGCGAACTGCTGGTCTTTCGCAGTCCATAAACTGGGCAATAAGGAGGTCACTTATGCTTGAATTAGCGAATCGCAGGTACCCACCAACGGTCGCAGGTCTAGCGCGAGTGGCATTGCGTAATTCTATTTTAAATCTTGACTGATCCGTTGACCAACCCGATCCGTGGCTTTTGAAAAGAACCTGGTTAGACCCTTTTTAAATACCATAAACCCTTCATTCTAACCTTTCCACTTTCCCAATAACCTATTCCCCATCAATTTCACCTTTCCAATTTTCCACCATTAAACCCACCTTGTCACCACCCAATTATTCTCCCTTTCTTCAGCCTATAAAATCCCCATTCCTACTCTCTTTAATTCATTTTACCTCACACCACTCTCACTAAGCAAAAGCATTTCCCATTATTGTAAACACCATTTTTTGTCAATACAACAATCTTAAATCTAAGTGCTTTTTGTTCTCATTGTCCAATCGGTATATGTCTTTGTGCTTTTATCTTGCTTGATGTTTGAAAATGAGAGTTAAAGAATACGCATGCTAGATTTGGAATTTTCCGTATCAATATCTACCATTTCACATGTTGTGCTTTTCCTTTGTGGTATGATTCTCATAGTGTGGGTGCTCATTTTTGGTAGGAATTCTATACGCAGTGTGTGTTTGATATGTTAGTTGGGGGTGAAGTATGAGTAACCCCATGTGTTTCAAAAGCACGATTTTCCTAAAGATAAATCGGGTGACGTCGTTCTTAAGGGAAAATCGTCATTTTTATTTCTTTGTTCTATTTGGAATGAGTTGATCATAATGTGGGGGTGAGTTGAGTAAAACATGAAATTTAGATGTTCTGGTTTGACAGGGTCAAGGTGCTATTGATGATAAAATAGCTTTACACCGGCGAGTCGCCGGTCATTATCGGCAAAATGCAGGATGAGGCGCGAGTCTGGGTTCAAGGCTTTAGGCCACTACCCATTACTCACTCTTCACCTGAGCTTCATGAGTTGAGACCAACGAAATGCTATTGTAGTGCCAATAGAAAGTCATTGTTCCTAGTTGTCTGCCTATATCGATGGCTCAGTGGTGACTTGGGGTTTCTACCTGTGTTTCGTAGTTGTGAAACTGATCCAGGAGCATATGATTTTGATGTTGCAACTTGTTCTCATCCAATTCTAAAATTTTTATTTCTAGATTAGTTTGTTATGTCTTTTACTTTCATATTATTCAAAACCCAAAATTAGCAGCATGTGGCACTAACATATCTTTACAGCATCATGTCCACCTCTCGACAACATAGCAAAGGGAAAACACCAATAGCTAATGCCACAACTCCATGACCAGAGTCTGATGAGGAGAAGCGGATTGATCAACTCCACTATGGGCTCAATAAGTTGAGGAATTATTATGTCCAACGTAAGGAGAAATGATCTATCGCTGCAAAAGCTCGATTTGAGGTTGACTCCTTCAAGGATGACTTTCCAGACATTTATGATCAATTTCAAATTTGCGATTGGGAGCCTTTCACAATACCATTGGATCCTTATTTCTCTGAGTTGGTGCGGGAGTTCTATGCCTCTTATAGGACACAACAGGACATCTTGAAGCATAATGGTAGAGTTGAAAAGATGCCATGTTTATCGTTTATGTTGATACAGGGCCAAGAAGTTCACATCACCACAAATGAAATCAACTCTATTTATTGGGCTGACCCAAGTGTGTCCAAGTTGAGACTCCAAAATAAAACTAGACGATAAAGATGATCAGTTTGAGTGGGTAGCCGAGATAAATGTTGTGGGTCAACCGCATTGGGTTGTAACAAAGGGCGTGATTCATCGGCATGATCTCAAATTTAAAACACAAATGTGGCTTGATTTGGTATGTGCTCGTATCATTCCTTCCAAAAACACAACACATGTTCCCATCGAGATTGCAATGCTGGTGGCTTACATCATGGATTGTAGGCACATAAATGTGATAGAGATTATTGCTGAACAATTCAAGAGGAAGGCCAGGCAAAAAGAAACTTCTATGCCCTATCATGTTCTCATCAATCTACTTTGCCTTCACGCCAACTTTTCTCTATTCAGGCTATTGGACAAAAATAGTGAGGGTTAAGGGAGTGATTACTTATGCCACCAAGACAGACAAGGATGCACCAAGTTCAAAGCGTCCCAAGTTGGCTATGGAACCAACAACTCCTTCACCTTCAAGGTTTCATGAAAATGTAGCAGTTTCATCACCAACCAACAGGGCTCCCTCACCACCAGCAAAGGGAATTCTAAAGATGGCACATAAGGCTTGGGCCCATGATGTTCAGTTGTTGAAACTGTCAAAGGCAATTCCATTTATGATTCAACAAGCCATCAGAAGAGCAATGAGACCTGTAATTGACAAATTGGGGGGCCTATGTGCGAGAGTTGATGTGTTAGAAAATGAAGTGGTGGCCACAAAGAAAGAAATTGACAGCCGCAAGAAGATGCTGTCACTAAAAAGTATTGATTTGAATATGCCGTCCCTTAAGAAGGCTCAACCAGCAACTAGCAGAAGTCCACCGGATGATTGGTGTATGGTCTATGACAGCCTATCTAATGTGATATCGGATGAGAAAATATACCACAGCAGACCACCTTGCCCTAGGATGCGCACTGTCTATGAAGTGGATCTATCTTGGCAGCCCGGTGGGGTGGATGGAATTTTCTATCATAAGAGTAGAACTTTTCCAGACCACTGGTAAGTATCCTCACCGGGCAAGCCACTCACACTTCCACCTGACCTGTTGATGCCCTCCGCATCCGAGACTTCTTCATTGCACTTTGATGAGGTCTCCTATTCATGGATCCCTCGTTCCCCTCACTAGATACTTCAGGGAGTCTTCTTTCCCTTGATTGTTCTTAATTTGTACATTGAGGACAATGTAATCTGTTAGTTGAGGGTGGGGAGTTATCTCCCATAATTGTTTTGTCATGATAAGCTTGTGTCTGCCTTGTCAGGCTTTTTGATTAAAGAATTATTGCTTGTTGAAGTGTTAGCGCCAATGATGGGTTGTTTTAAATTGAAAAATATTGTTTACCTATGTTTTGATTATCGTCTTTGTTCATAGTAGTTAGTAAATAAACCCCAAGTGTTTTCTTTATGTCACAATTCGTTTCCAAGGAGCGATTTTCTTTTCTTTTATTATCAAATCGGATGGCATTTTTCAATTATGGATTGAGAGACGACTTTCTTAAGAGAAAATACTGAGTTTAGAGTTTTTTTGATTCAATGATTGCAATGGCTTCTAAATGGTACCACCAAAATTTCTTAAATGGCATGGCAGTTAAAAATGAATTTTGAGAAAGAAAGGGACATTTGAATTTGAAAGTTGAGTACTCATTTGTTATAAGTTACATATTATTTATTTGGATTCTTGATTCATATGCTATCTTGTTTTATGACTCTTGATCTGGTGATGAAAATGGTATGAATCCCTTGGAGGGTAATGCTTTCTGGAAAGATTTTAGTTTAATTCTCTTGCATAAATGATTGTCTAGAATTTTTTCCAAGTGTGACTCAAGATGAAATCCTAGATGTAGTTACACTTAGAACATAATTTTAGGCTTTTTTTGATAGCTACTTCACCCATATGACCTCCTTGAGCATGAATCTTTGCTAGCTAATGTTGAGCCTTTAAACCTTTTCCCTGAAAACCACATTACAAGACTATTATCCCTTTTGTAATCCCTCTTTGGCACCCATCCTCTCTTGTGCTAGTTGTAAGAAAAAATGCAAAAATGATGCTTGAATCCCAAAAGTGTGGGATTAGAAAAGGGAAAGATGAGGCAAAAGCCTAAGTTTGGGGGTTTCAAAAAAGGAAGATGGGAAAATTGATATGAACTTCAATGTGAGGTAGCACCACATTATGAAGAAATGAATGAATGGTTAGGTGAAAAGAACCGAATTGTGGAAAGATGTTTCCTTTTGCTTAAATGAGATTAAAAGTGGTAACTAAGGAGAGATAAGGATGGCTCTTATGTCAAAAGTGAAAATATTGTTCAAAGAGAGATAAGGTGGGGGTGATCTCAAGAAAAAAATAGAGTATGCAAAAGTGTTCATGAAAAGGGCATTAGGGAGGTGCTAACCACTAGAACCAAAAAGTCATCCTACCTTTACCCTAGCCTTCATCATGACCTCCAGGTCCTAATTGATTTTAAGTGTAGCAACTCTACATTAGTGGTGAGTTACACGAACTGCAAGCCTATCGGTCAAGTTATGTGCATGAGAATTTCTTTGTGAGAGTGAGTATATTTGTTTCATTCTATAACCCCTTGAGTGTGAATTGCTTGATAATTAAATGGTATCCTCTCTTGATGTAAGGGGTATCACTTCCTTGGGGAACATGCTTGAACGTGCCAAAAGATGTGATTGAGATAAGAATGTAGTGATCTTTAAGGCAAACTTTGAATGTGAATTTTTAATGACTTAAAATGCTAGATAAGCTTGATGTGATCAACCATTGCCCCTTGTTTTGATTGAAGGAATCAACTGTGAATCATGCCAATTGATTGTGGTCATCTCTTGAAGCATTTGCATATAGTGTTGAGTCTCCTCTTTTCCTTTGAGTTGGTGAGCGATTTTCGGATTGTCTGAGTCATAGTGGTCCCTTGTGCAAAATCTCATGTAGAATGACATGCTTACTTCAATGGTTCAGCTGTAAAGAATTGCCTTGCTTGAGGAGAAGCAATGGTTCAAGTTTGGGGGTTTGATGAGTTGGTAATTTACCAACTCATTAGGCTTTTAAACATGAGATTTTGCTTGATTATTAATACATTTAGGAGGATCTTATGATCTTTCTCTTTTGTTTTTGCAAGCATCCAATTTAAAGAGATAAAGCAAGAAATTGAACAAAAGCATGAAGTCTGAAGAAGGGGACCTGCGTTCCGGCAAAACGCCACCAAACGCAGGAGCACACAGGTGTGAAGTGAAAGGTGGATCAGTGGAATGCAGATCATCACCTGCGAAATGCTGGTGCCAACTCCGACTAGATCCCAAAGTCAATGCGCCCAGTTGCGATAGAGCGGCGCCTCATGGATGGACACCGGCGGAATGCCAGTGACTTGCAAGTGGCCGTCTTCAAAAGAAAATAATCATCCAGCACTAGATTTTTGGAGCATTTTTAACGTATTTTTGTACATTCCCTAGAAAGTACTGTATATTCCATTCCAAATTTGTAGAGTTAGAGAGAGAAATATTGAATGGTTTTTTTCTTCTTCTTATTCAAGGTACAAAACATCATTGAAGACAATTTTGAGCTTGATATTAACTCTTGATGATGAACGTTATGAGTTTATTTGTTAGTATAATCTTATATTTCTCATCCATGAGTGGCTAAATACTTTGCTAGGAGTGTGTGCATGAAGGGGGTTAAATTGGATCGGATGTTGCTAGATTGACCTTATAATTACTCATTTAGTATAAATCTGTTATTTTCTCTCAATTTATAATTGAATTACTCATAGTTGCAAATGTCGGTAATGTCTAATTATTCTATTTTTGCTTGAATAAGGGAAATTCAATATGGATGAGAAAGCAATGGTGAGTAATTGGATCTTGATTATGTGGGGTTGGGCTAGAGGTAGCCAAAACCCATGATCATCCACCCATTAGATATTTGAGGCGAGAAATAGCTCAAATCTGACACAAGTCATAGTGGGTGACTCTTTTGGGACCTTGGGGTGTGAGAAAACTCGAGGCAAAAGGCACTCAAGTGATTGAAAAAAACAATGAGTGACACCTCATCCATGGCTATTTAATCTTACGAGTAATAATTCAATTTTCTAGTTATGTCCAATCCGATCAAACCCCCATTAATAGAACACCCCTGGCCCATGCTCATATTTATTCATTCAATTTGCTTGCGTTGCTTTAATTGATAGTTGATTTTAATTCAAATTGTGATCTCACTTTCCCCTCATTTATTTTTCCATTTTTAATGCATAGATGCAATTTAATTCAATTCAATAGACAATTTTTGTATCATCCAATTTCTATTCCCTGTGGATTCGACCCCGACTCTTAGTTGGGTATTTATATTGCGATGATCGTTTATACTTTCTCCTCGTAAAGAGTGGAGTTGAACCTCATTAGCCTTTTAAGGGTAACACCAAAGGTCCAGCACTAGTAGGGATCTAGAGGTGGCACATAGTGGGCCATCACCTAATATTGGGATGCAACCCAGGGATTAGGGAAACTCATCCAGTTAGACATCCAGAAATCAGCAGTTGGTTAGATTAGAAGGGCTGGCAGAAGTCCATGCACCACCTGTATCTATGATAGCAACTTGCCACTCGTATCTACGGTAGCACTTGCACCACAACCTGGTTCATCCAATCAATATATTTAAGGGAGCAATTTAGTTTATTACTCAGTTTGTGGTTGCACATGAATAGAGATAGGATGTAGCTTTGCCAAGAACAGCCCCTTAGGAGGGACAACCAGATCTAGAGTTCAAGATTTCTTACGATGGATCCCTCAATATCACAAGATCCATCCCCGTAAAGGACCCCTAAATTTTCATTGATGAGATTTATATGTTACACTCCAATTTTTTTTGATGATTTATTAATGTTTGTATGTTATGTTAAGGGATTTAAGTATATGTATTGTGTGTTATAGAAGTGTCAGGAGAATAAAATTTCAAATGGGTGATCACATCATGGAATGGATATATGAAGGTGATTAAAAAATTATATTAAGGTTTTAGGCCAATGGGAGTTTAGTAACAAAATTTGAGTTCACGATTTTATTGTGAGAAAATATTTTAAATAAGTTTGATATATGGTCTAACTTGGGACGGGCATATCTTCGGATATATAGTGAGTAGAAGTCTTCCAACCTATTAAATTAAATATCTTTGAGTCTAATTTCAAAAACATCAAACCGCTTGTCAATCCGACATCGGAGTAAAAAATTTTGATCATTTTACGGGGACTGTCCAGGCAGAAATGGGTCACGGATTGCATTTGGGTCGGGCATCCATTTAAGGAAAAGTTTTTGCCTAAGAATTCATTTATGTTCACTTATTTTCCAGAATTGGACCAGTTCTTCCCTCCCCCTTAATTCCTTAGGTTTTTCATTGAATTTGAAGAGAGTAGAGGTAGCAAATCACCTCTAAACATCAATCAATCATAGATAAAGATTATTAAGACTGTGGAGAACATCATGAAAGAGTTGTCTCATTATAATTAGCTTGGAGTTGATCGTTCCAAGGAGGGAGAAAATCTAGAGAATTGGTTTTTAATTTAATTAAAGCTACTAGAGATTGAGTGAGCATTTTCATCTTTTGATTTGTAAGAAATTCCTAGTTTTCATGCCATGTTGGAAATTCCTAAGTAATCGTTGTTGTGTTCTTGTTGTGTTGGATGGATATTTTGGAAAAGCGGTACAACCATGTATACATATGTGTTGGGCTAAAATTTCAAGGAACTACAGGTCTAAGCTAGAGTTGTTGACGGCTAAATCGAAACTACATATAAAGGTATGTAAATGCGCCTTTTTCTCTTGTTCTAAGCACTAAATCTATGTAGTTGATTGAGTTTGATGTATGTATTTCCTTAGCTCGAAGTAACGCATTGTATAGGGCTGTTATAATGATGTGAAATACGTGAAGTAAAGTTATAGTTTTTGAAAGGTATAACAACTTATAATTGTGAAGAGAACGACAATGGATATGTTATTCTATCGTAGATGTAAATTGAGTTTGGAGACTCCTCAGTATGGGCACTATAAGCTAGTCCCTTTATGATTATAAATGTGTTACAATGTCGCATGAGCGTGCTATGTTCCTAGACCTTTAGTTCGTGTACTCCTACATGTTTGAATGAAGCTATTAATGTTCTAAGAGTATGTAACAACCAAAAAGTTCCTTATACCAAACCCCAAACTTGAAATGAAAAACCAGAAAGAAACCAGAAAATTTTTGCCTCAGAATGATTCATCCAACAAGTTGTTGTCAGCCTTTGCAAATTTTTTTCTCAGGTACCAATGAGGCATAGAATGACTCGTTGTATGATGTAATAGGTTGCTTTGTTTCCCATTGTAACATAGTCCAAAAACTTGTCAAATCTTTTCCCAAAACCAACTAGCTGACAATGAGTCGTTGGAAGGAGAAACGACCCATCATGTGGAGTCGTTAAAAGAAATCCATAAAATGCTAAAGCCACCCCAGTAATAACGGGTGGAAACAACGGTCCGTGGTTTTATATAACAGGTTGTTCTTTTCATCCATTAGGGGAGATCTAGAATCTATTCAAAACTTTCTCCAGCGATAACGAGTGGAACCAACGATCCATTGTCCCATCTAACAGGTCGTCATTCCCATCCATTGGTCAAGTTCAAAAACTAGTTTTTTCAAACTCAGTACCAAATTGGTCCCAATGAGTCAAGGTCACAACCAACCACTAGTTGTGTGACCTGTTGGATCCTGACAGGCAATCAGTTCTCCAGACTTTTTTCTAGGGATATTTTTGTAACTTCCCGCTATTTTGGTTCCTAAACTACGTCATTTTTGGAAATATTTTCAAAGGATTTAGAGGGGAAAATGATTTTTCTCCCTCATTCTCCACTTATACTTTTAGAATATCATTCGTAGACTTCAAAGCTTTTCTCTCAAGCCAACTAGGGCTTCCAACTCTCCTCAGAATTTTCGAGCTACTTCTATGAGATTTCTTCTCCAGGTATGTGAAATTTCAACAAGGGTTATCTTTTCACCCTTGTGTCCCAAAAAGCTTTCAGAAAACTTTGACATCTCTATCCCATAGAAAAATCATGTCTTAGAGTTTTCGTTCAGTTATGAATTCCCTTATAACTTCAATGTTCTCAAGTCTCCTATGATTCCTAGTATGTGATATTCATGGTTTTGCAATTTAGTTACAAATGATACTTTCATGACAGATTTTCAAAAGATTCAAGTTCAGTTATATATATATATATATATTGCATCTATATGGCATTAAGTATAACATGAATTCATATTTTAGCCTTTGTGATTCTATCATGATTTCAGTATATAAATGTTGACAGCGTAATCAGTATTTTCAGTTCTTTGGCTCTCATAATACAGTCAGATAAAGTTTTTGAATCAACTTTAAGAACCCTAGATTTTTGAGGTATCAATAAATTATCAGTAAACTTATCACTGGGAGTAGTTCTTAACACTCAGCTGGTTTAGGGTTCAGGGCATCTAGGATCTAGAAATACGTGCCACCATAGGTTATTAGCCCGAATAGGCATTAGTTTTAGTGATCACAACAGCCATGCCTTTATAACTTGGCAAGGTATATTGGGTCCTATTGATGAGGCTTATACATCAAACTCTATATTTAGCTCACGTGGTTATATGCCGGTTAACAAGTTTCCCATCATTTAGTATAGATACAGACTCAGTCACAGTTACAGACTCAACTTTTAGTACATGTACATGACCCTGAAATCAGTTTTACTGTACTTTATTACGTATTATCAAACTACTACTTCACATTAATATTTATGTATTTTAGTAAGGTTCATGATACTTCAGTTTAGTTATACAATTCAGCACAGTTATTCAGACTATTGGCGTGTTCTATATAAATATATTCCAGTTGCATATCTTATATACTCAGTACATTCAAAGTACTGACCGCATATTTCTTGTGTTATATCATTTTATGATATAGGCTCAAGATCTCAGGCTCAACAGCGATGTTAGCTTCTCGTTCAGACTTATTGCAGCGGAATTCTATTGGTGACTCCTCATCTTTCGAGGACCAGAGTCTTCATTTTCAGTTATTGTCATTTTCAGTTTTTCATACATTAGAGTTAGTTGGAGGTTTGTCCCAGCAAATCATCAGTTTTCTTTTAGAAGGCTTTCAGACAGAGTATGTTAGTTTCAATTAGAGTTTCAGTGTTTGATTAAATTTCAGTATCTTATTAGATGTTCTCTACTTATAAATGTTTTTGGTTATTATTTATAAACAGCTTCCGCTTATTATTCTTTTACAACAGTTCAGTCATAATAGAATTATTTTAAGCCATGGGTTAGCTTAGAACCATTCATGGTTCTAAGCACCGTGTCGCGCCCAGGATGTAGACTCGAGTCTTGACAGAGTAAGCTCATTAGTGGAAGACTAGTGTAAATGAATTAATAATGACAAGCATCTCGATAGTATCTAAAGTAAGAAGTACTTCCTAATGAATATGTATGCGAGGCTTAGCCTAAAATGTAAAGAGTAAGACGTTAATAAAAAGGAAATATAAGAGTGAATACTAGCCCCTTTAAGGTGATACACTGAGTCATGTACTCCTTGTCCGTGATTGATTTTAAGGACCATTAAACATTGTTAGAATGATCATGGTATGGTTTAAGAAGTAAAGTAATGCAAGAAGTAAGATTAGTGGAGGGTAAAGGTTAAGACGTAAAATGACGTATTGTGGTATGGAAAGATTGTTAAGATGGTTAAAGAGACTAGAGCTTAAAGATATCAAGTTAAGATGACAAGGTTTATAGTTATGAACAAGTTAAGGAAAGTGAGTGGTTAGTAAGATAAAGTATATGTTCTCGAAATGTCTAGCAATGAAACTACATATAAGGTTGTTTAAATGAGCTATATGATAAGTTGAATTAGTACTAGTAACTATTGATCTTCTATAAGCTTATTTAAATATTATTAGCTTGTTTAAATATTGTTTCTCCCTAGTTATCCCTTTTGAGTTTGTATCATTTTATTTGGTAGCGATGATACTTGCATTAACTAATTTGTATTCGCCTCCTGCTTCCTTGAGCATTATAGCATAGATTTCATATCTAAAGAATAGGAAGGTCAAGTGTCAAGGTGACCATTAATAAGATGTATGTGATAAAAAATATCCTCTTGAAAAGAATGTGATATAAAAGTTGATAGAACGTAAAGAAATGTTCTTAATATGAGAAAACAAAATTAAAAGAAAGAATTAAGTAGATAATTAATTGAATTAGGGATGAAATATAGTGAAAAAGAACAATTGATTTGAAGTTTAGAGGTGTGAAAGTACATAGGCATGTGTAAGTTCATCTCGATCCCATCTGTAGAGCAGCCACAAAAAGCTTAAGGTGCGTGGATTCAGTTGTACTACCATGACTCCACCATAGAGAATTTCTCTTGATTCGAAATGAACTTGTTATTTTCTTAATTTGTTCCTCTTAGACTATGTTAGGTAGATGTCCTTAAGTACAACGAATTTCAGTTTCTGAGGATGTAATAGATAGATTTTGCGATTATTCTCAATTAATTTATTCAATGTTTTTGGTATTTGTTTTTAGAATGTGAATTATTCGATTTCCTATCAAGATTGGGTAATTAGTTGGGACTCATTGGTTCACTCACTTAGGGGGGAGGGGGGGAATAGTGTGGATGCCAATCACGGCCCCCTGGGTCTTAACAAAGTTGGTATTAAAGCTCTAGATTTATTGATCTCATTGTACGAGGACGAGTCTAGTAGACTCTCGCGAATTGGTGCGGAGACATCCGTTACTCATCTTTAAGAGGCTACAGGACTTCAGGAAAACTCCCTTTTTTCTCTCCTTTTTGTGCTATTACTTGATTTCCATTGGTAGATGGTGATCTAAATTGGTATCTAACAATTCTTTTCTTTTTTTCTCTAACAGATGGTTAGAATAGGTGCATGAGGAATTAGAGAAGAAGCACCAGATCTAGTAGTAGCAGCCGCAGCTTGCGACATAGGATGAGGTCGAGTTCACGGGTGAAGGACTGTTTCTGTCAGAGGATGCGCCCGTACTCCTAGTCTTGCTCAGGAAAGGTCAGAATCTCTAGTGCTTCCAGCAGATTCAGATAGAGTGGCAATAGAGGTGGAGGTTCCAATGCAAGGAGAGGCTGCGACTGCTCCAGCTTCCTCTGAGGTCCTGGCTCAGGTCCTAAATCTTCTGAGTGGCCTCATGGCTAATAGAATAGCACCAGAAATTCCAGTAAAGCAACAGTTGGGATACAACATACACCCACTATGGCTCCCCATATGGACAATATATATGAGGCAGCTATGTTTCTAAGACTTGTGGTAGGGCCGGTAATGATTGGGATGAACATGATCTATTCTGGAGGTTCACAAAGATGAAGTCTCCCACCTTCTATGGTACTGAGGCTTGGTATACCTATGAGTTCATCATTGACTACAATGAGAGGCTCCATAAAATAGGGGCAGTTGAGAAGTATGGGATTGAATTTGTCACCTTTCAGTTGATGGGAGACACCAAGCTCTAGTAGAGAGCATTTGTAGAGTGCATACTGAGTGTCACCGCTGCTGACCTAGACTCAGTTCTACTTCACTTTTTTGGAGAAATATGTGCCTCGTACACTATGAGACTGGAGGCAAGATGAGTTCACCACCATCGAGAAAGGGACCTCTTTAGTTGCAGCCTATGAGGCACGGTTTCACTTACTGTCCAAGTATGCTCTGCCATTATTACCCTAGGAGGAAAGGATCAGGCAATTTTTTAAAGGTCTGAATGTGAGCCTTTAGTTGTTAGCCCTATAGATGGTCTTAGCAGGTAAGACCTTCCAGAAAGTGGTAGAGTTTATGAAGAATATGTAGGGGGTTAAGCAACATGGTTATGTGAGGAATTGCGAGAAGAAGGCTTGGAAGGTAGGTACCTTCAGTTGTTCCTTTTCTAGGATTTTGATTATCTAGGGGTACTCGATACATGCAGGTATTAGTTGGGAGTCAGCCAGGGCCATTAGCGGCCTTCAAGTACAATTGGCAGTACTCAGATGGTTCGCTCAGAATTTGGGGCTCGCCCTATCTCGTCCATTTCGGATTAGAAGCCAGTGATTGAGAAGGTATGCCATGAGTGTGAGGAGTGTGGCCACATTTGTATATAGGGTCCAAGGTTTGAATTGGGTGGGTAGATTATTCCACACCCAACTCCTCTAGCTCCGGCTATAGAAGGGAGAAGAGGTAGTGCATTCAGCAGGGATCGCCTACAACTTGGGGAGGGCAGTCAGCCATCAATTAGAGGAGGTACTCAGCCTGATAGAGAGGGTGTCCAGATAGGAAGGGGTGGTACTCAGCTCGGAAGAGGGGGTACACAACCCAGAAATAGCGGGTCTCAGGCAGGTAATTAGGTTCATTTCTATGATTTTTTGGTCGATCTGAGGCAGAGGCTTCAGATGCAGTTATCACAGGTACTATTCTTGTATGTGACAAAATGGCTTCAACTTTGTTTGATCCTGGCTCTACTTTTTCCTATGTATCTGCGTATTTTGTTGTGGTCTTGGATCTTTCTTATAATGTTATTAATATTCCGATTCATATATCTACTCCTGTGGGGATTTTGTAGTGCTGGATAGGGTTTGTCATGCTTGTTTGATGGACTTTATGGGTTGTGATACGCAGGTAGACTTGGTGATCTTAGACATGGTTGACATTGATGTTATCTTGGGGATAAGTTGGTTGTCTCCTTACCTTGCCATTCTGAATTTCCATGCAATGACAATCACCATAGCGATGCCAGGGTTGTCTAGGTTAGAGTGGAAGGGGAATTGTATCCCTTCTCTTAAAAAGCTTATCTCCTATATTTGTGCCCAAAAATTAATAGGGCGAGGGTGTTTAACTTATCTAGCCTACATATAGGATACCAGTTCAGAGGGTCCCTCCGTAGAGTCAGTCCCAGTTGTTCATAAGTTTCTAGAGGTTATTACCCTTGAATTTGGCGGGCATGCCGTAGGACCACGATATTGATTTTTTTAGATTTAGAGCCAAGGACCCGGCGTATTTCCATACCTCCATACAGGATGGCACCAATTGAGTTGAGAGAACTCAAGGAACAACTGCAAGAGCTGCTTAGTAAAGGGTTTATCAAGCCAAGTGTCTCTTCATAAGGTGCCCCGGTGTTGTTTATGAAAAAGAAAGATGGTCGCATGCAGATATGCATTGATTACCATCAATTGAATTAGGTAACCATTTGGAACAAATATCCTCTTCCCTAAATAAATGACTTGTTTGATCAACTATAGAGGGCAGCAGTATTCTCAAAGATTGACTTGAGATCGGGCTATCATCAGCTGAAAATTCGTGTGGAGGATATTCTGAAGACAACTTTTTGGATCGAGTATGGTTATTATGAGTTGTTGGTCATGTCATTTGGACTCACTAATGCTCCAGCAACATTCATGAGTCTAATGAACGATATCTTCAAGCCCTATCTGGATTCCTTTGTAATCATTTTTATTGATGATATTTTGGTGTATTTTAAGACTAAGGCCTCATTTGTTTGCACTTAATGGAGGTATAAATATGAACGGTTCAGACCTTAGGCCATCAAGTGAATTTGTTTTCATTAAGATTTAAGCACTTATTTGGTCTGAGTAGGCCTTAATCATTAAGATCTGGAACAGAGTCTTAATATAATTAAGAGGTATATTTGTGTGAATAATATTCACCATTACTCTATCCACAACCACCATCTACCACCATTAACCACCTCTATCATCACCACCATTACAATCGTCAACCATCAGCCACCACCAACATCAACTACCTCTGCCACCACTATCAACCACCATTACTGTCACCAACCACCCAATGATATTACAACAACCATTGGCAACCATTGTGTTATCAACTACTACTGTCCGTTGTTATTACACATACCACCTCCACCATTATAAGTATATTTACTGCTGCCACCACCTTAGCCGCTGCCACCTCTACCACAACTATCACTCACTACCATCACTACTGCAACAAAATCCCCACTACCAGCCATCTTCACCATCACAACTATCACCCCACTAACTACTACCAACACATAGTTAACCACCATATATTCTTCAGCCACCACCAACTACTAACATCAACCGACTTCACTATTACAACCACTACTACCGATCATCACCATCACATAAATAACTACAACACCAACCACCTCTATCATCATAATTATAACCACCACCATTACTAGCAACTATCACCATAACAAATACTAGCCACTAGCACCAAG
>JACEIK010004470.1:101722-119545 GCA_018107945.1 Datura stramonium
TAATATTAATAAAAACAAATGAGGCCTAAGTAGTAACATGAGAATCACTTGAATATTATGTTGGGGCTACTAAAGGACAAACAACTTTATGCAAAGTTCACTAAATGTGAATTTTGGTTGGAATTTGTAATACCCTGAAAGCCCTAAGATCAGACCCGATGGTTGAAATGGAGAAAATAGAATTTTCTATAGCAGGTGACAGGACGAGTCATCTAGTGACCCATGAGGTGCACCACGAATCGTTAGGTGACTCGTGGTAAGGAGGGAAGATTTGGTTGGATTTCTTGGTTAGGGGGTTGACCACGGGTGAAGCCACAAGTCGTGGTCTGCACCACGAGTTGTTATGTTAGCCGTGGTAAAGAGTTTGACTCGAAGGTTAAAAGTTTTTGCAGTGCTCCTAATGACTAGTCACCACGAGTCATCGGGCATACCACAATTCGTGGTGACCAGTGATGAAGAGCTTCTAGTGCTGCCAACGAGTTCAGACCACGAGTCATGGTCAGTGACTACGGGTCGTCCAGTCCCTCATTGGGACTGGCAGTGTGGATTTTCCTTTGAAATTACTAAGGATTTTTTTCGTAATTCCTAAGTTCCTGAGGCCTAAACTACATCATTTTAATCACAATTAGGATTGTTTAAAGAGGTTTTAGCTCATTCTAAATCACTCCTCTCCATGCATGCAAGGCTATAAGGTTTCTAGGGGTGATCAAGGCTAAAATCCATCAATTCTCCTTCAATTTATGTTGGTCATTCAAGGAATAATGTAAGATCAACTTACCCAGGTATGTGAGGCTATTAATGAGAGTTTCTTTCACTGTCATGCTCAAAATTCTTCTCCATTCCATGAATCTCACTTCTAAATTTAAGTTTCATGATCTTATGGGGTTTATCCCAATTCTTGTGAAATCCTCTATGATATATCTACAGGTCAATTTCCTTCATGTGTCAAATCATGTTTTATGATCTATGGGCAGATTTTATAACTATTTTTGATTGTTAATCTATAGATTCAGATTTAATTAAACTATGCCCAATTATGCATGCTTCATGAAAAGTCAAGTTATGATTCTATTATGATTTATGTGATGAATTCTCTTCAAGCATTCATCATAGATTTATGAATATCAAGTATATACGTATTTTACAAGTATGCATGCATTTCATGATTTATGAATTTATGACTCTTGGCCAACTCATGGGCCCTTATTTATAGAAAATCGCGTATTTCAAGTATGATCAAGTATGTTTAGATGTAATTGGCCGTGAACTTCATGAATGGTTTATGATTATGATATGAGCCTCATGTGCATATTCTTAGGAGCAGTGTCTAGCATCAAGTAGACCTGACATTCAAGTAAACCCCATGATCTCAGAACTACATGTCACCGTAGGTATATACATTCATTATTGGATCTCTGTGATATCACGATTTACTACACGTCCCTTGCCTAGAAAGCCTGGGATGGCCTTGCCCACTTGAGTAAGATAGTTGGGGCATCATGTAAGCTCTATCATGATGGTGTTGGTTTAGACAAGTCCTCCCATTGTTCCTCATGATTTATGCATTTTCATATTATGTTATTTTGGCTCAAGTTATGGTTTTATAAGGTTTCTCTTACGATTATGATTACAAATATATTATGAATGCTTTGAAAATCTTGAGCCCTTTTGCTATGTTACGATATTTTACTTCACGTTCATGTTATCCTGTTCTTATGGACTCTTGTGTGTTTTAACTGTTCATTTTATTTACCTTGCATACTCGGTACATTTCAAGTACTGACCACATTTCGTTGTATGATACAGGTTCGAGAGATCAACCTCAGCCACATCATTAGTCTTGTGTTAGCCTGGATTGGGGAGTCCTCATCCTTCCGGGATATTCAGTTATCTATAGTCATGTTATTTCAGTTACAAACTTTCTTTTGTTGAGCTAGTTGGGGATGTTGTCCCATCAGCTCATCGGTTATGTTAGAGGTTATTCAAATATTATGTAGAGATCAGCTTGTCATTGTTGAATCTATTTTAGATCGATATGTATGAAAAATTCTACTTAAGTATGCTTTAGTATTATATTAGTATCTTCTTATGGTATGCTCTTAGTTGTTATGTTCATACCATGGGTTGACTTGGAGCCTCTCGGGGTTCCTTGTCTTGTGTCTCTATTTGGGCCTATGTTCGGGTCCTAACAAACTTGCTATCAGAGCATTAGATATTGAAGTATCCTAGGGAGTCTGAAAGCCGTGTTAAGTAGAGTCTTTTTCATGGGTGTGAAGCGCGTCACACTTATGACGAAAAGGCTACGACACGTTTATGAAATATTTCCTTCTTTCATGATCTATGTCGTGCGATGAAATGTCTCTCTATTCTTCTAACTCGTGCTACATACATTTGCAGAGTCATGCCTCCTCATCGAGTTAATGGAAGAAAGAACAAAAGTGGAAATGGCGATGAGAATGGCAATGTGGATAGGCACTAGTAGGCCCCACCAGCCCCCGAAGATCATGTGCTTGAGCAGGTGGTCCACACAGAGTTCAGGGAAGCCATTCAGACGTTAGCTCAGGCCTTGACCGCCTAGATCAACCAACACGCAATAGCGCATATCCCTCAAAATGGGAATGCGGCAATGGTGAGAATTAGAGATTTTCTGAGGAGGAACCCTTCGGAGTTTCTCAGATCAAAGGTGGACGAGGATCCACATGAGTTTATTAATAAAGTTTTGAAGATCACCCAGATCATGGGGGTGACCGAGATCATAGGGGTGACCGGGGAGGAGTGCACAGATTTAGCCTCATATTAATTGAAAGGGGTCATGCACATATGGTTCAGACAATGAAAGGATAGAAGGATAGTTGGAGCAGGCCTCATTGGTTGGGATGAGTTTCATACCGCATTTCTGGATCGGTTCTTCCCTTATGAGATGAGGGAGATTAAAGTAGCTGAGTTTGTGAACCTGAAGCAGGGTAACATGATAGTCCAGGAGTATGCTTTGGAGTTCACTCATTGTATAAATATGCACCAAAACTAGTGGCTAATCAGAGAGCTCGGGAGAGCAGGTTTGTACACGGAGTAGCGGGCTACCTGGTCAAGGATTATAGGATCGATATGCTTCAGCAGGACATTTGACTTTCCTCAATTGGTTTTGTACACCCAGTAGATGGACGAGGTGAATCTAAGAGAGAGGGAGGCCAAGAGGGCCAGGACAGACAGTTATGGGTTCTCTCAGTAGAGATCGGGAGGCGGACATAACCAGCAGTCTCATTAGAGGTCATTAGCTCTAGCACCATTTTCGATCAGTGCTCCATCCAGACTGGAGGCGATCAGAGGAGTAGAGCCTCAGGTTTGAGGGGCCATAGGAGCATGTAGATAGAGCATGCCTTTCTAGCCTGCGGAAAGTGTGGAAGGAATCATATAGGAGAGTGCTTGATGGGATCAGATATCTATTTTTGGTGTGGTAGATCTTCGCACATGCACCAGGAGTTTAACTTAGCTAGACAAGGTGATAGTAGAGGCCGTGCTCAGGCTACCAGTTCATTAGCAGTCCCAGCTCACCAGGGTGCGTCCACCAGTACAGGTGTTGGCCAGTGCCAGAATAGGTTTTATTCCCTTACATCCCGACAAGAGCAAGAGAATTCACCAGATGTGGTCACTAGTATGTTACGAGTATTCCACCTTGATGTATATGCATTGTTAGTTCCACGGGCTACTTTATCTTTTGTTGCACCTTATGTTGCTAGTAGTTTTTGAGTCAGTCCCGAAATCCTATCAGAACCCTTCTCAGTATCTACTCCAGTCGGTGATTCAGTTATAGCTCGACGGGTATATAGAAACTGCCTGTCACAGTCCTTCAAAAAGTGACCTCAGCAGATTTAGTAGAGCTAGCAATGAAAAATTTTAATGTTATATTTGGCATGGATTGGTTACATGCATGTTATGCCTCAGTAAATTGTAGAACCCATGCGGTAGAGTTTTGATTTCTCAGTGAACCAGTCTTAGAGTAGAAGGGTAGTTCAGTTGTGCCTATAGGTCACTTCCTTTCCTACAGGCCAGAAAAATGATTTCTAAGGGTTGCGTATACCATCTAGTTAGGGTTAAGGATGTTATATCCGAAACCCCAAATATCCAGTCAATTCCTATAGTGTGCGAATATCCAGAAGTGTTTCTAGATGATTTATCGGGAATCTCTCCCGAGTGAAAGATCGATTTTGGTAATGACCTTCTTTTCGATACGCCGCCTATATCTATTACACCTTATAGAATGGCTCCAGCTGAGCTAAAGGAGTTGAAGGAGTAGTTGAAGGATCTTTTAGACAAGGGTTTCATCAGACCCAGCAAATCCCCATGGGGTGCACCAGTGCTCTTTGTCCGAAAGAAGGACTGTTCCCTTCGTATGTGCATGGATTATCGACAATTGAACAAGCTTAAAATCAAGAACAGGTATCCCCTCCCAGGATTGATGATTTGTTTGACCAGCTCTAGGGTGCCAAGTGTTTCTCAAATATAGACCTCGCTTCCGAATACCATCAGCTCAGGGTTCGGGAGAGTTACATCCCGAAGATAGACTTCAAGACTCGGTATGGTCACTATGAGTTTGTAGTTATGTCTTTTGGACTAACGAATGCTCCTGCAGCTTTTATGGATTTGATGAATAGGGTGTTCAATCCATATTTGGATATGTTCATGATTGTGTTCATTAATGACATTCTCATATACTCTTGGAGCAAGGAGGAGCATGTTGCTCATTTGAGGGTGGTGCTACAGACTCTTAAGGATCACCAATTGTATGCTAAGTTCAGCAAGTGTGAGTTTTGGCTAGACTCAGTAGCATTTTTGGATCATGTGGTGTTAAGTGAGGATGTGCAGGTGGACTCCCAAATAATAAAAGTTGTGAAGAATTGGCCTAGACCAGTTAATCCTTCAGATATTAGGAGTTTTTTGGGTTTAGCTGGTTACTACTGGAGGTTTGTTGAAGGATTTTCATCCATTGCAGCATTGTTGACTAAGTTGACCCAAAAGAAAGTGAAGTTTCAATGGTCGGAGGCTTGTGAGAAGAGCTTCCAAGAGTTGAAGACTTGACTCACCTCTGACCCTACCTGAGGGTACCGATGGGTTTATGGTATATTGTGACGCTTCAAGGATCGGCCTTGGTTGTGTATTAATGCATCACGGAAAAGTTATAGCCTATGGTTCCAGGCAGCTGAAAGTCTATAAAAAGAAATATCCGACTCGCGACCTTGAGTTGGCAATGGTAGAATTTTCCTTGAAGATTTGGAGACACTATCTGTACGAGGCCCATGTAGATGTGTTTGCATACCACAAAAGTCTATAGTACGTGTTTACCCAAAACGAATTACATCTACGTCAGAGAAGGTGGTTGGAGATTTTTAAAGATTATGATATGAATGTCCTATATCATCTGGTCAAGGGAAATATGGTGGCAGATTCTCTTAGAAGGCTTTCTATGGAGAATGTGTCCCATGTAGATGAGGAAAGGAAAGTGTTAGTGAAGGATGTGCATCGGGTTGCACGACTAGGAGTTCGCCTTGTTGACTTGACGGATGGTGGTGTCATTGTTTAGAATGGATCAGAATCTTCCTTGGTGACTGAGGTCAGAGCTAGACAAGAAGAGGATCCTATTTTAGTAAATTTAAAAGAAGCCGTTCAGAATCAGAAAGTGGAGGTCTTCTCCCAAGAGGGAGATGGAGTGCTTCGATATCAGGGTCATCTGTGTGTTTTGGGTGTTGATGATTTGAGAGATTGGATGTTACACGAGGCTCATGGTTTCAGATATTCTATAAATTCAGGTGCCACCAAGATGTACCGTGACCTACGGGAGATCTATTGGTGGAGTGGCATGAAGGACATAACAGAGTTTGTGGCTAAGTGTTTGAATTGTCAACAGGTGAAGGTTGAGCATCAAAGACCCTAGAGGTGTGCTCCAATATATTAGTATCCCTACTTGGAAATGGGAGAAAATCAATATGGACTTCATTACAAGGTTTCCTCGCACTCGTCGAAAGTATGACTCCATTTGGGTGGTGGTAGACAAGTTGACTAAGGCAGCTCATTTCCTACCGGTTAAAACTATCAATTCAGTGGAGGAATATGCCAAATTAACATTCGGGAGTTGGTTTGGTTGCATGGAGTGCCTTTGTCCATAATATCATATAGAGGCACCCAGTTTACCTCCCAGTGTTGGAGATTGTTTCAGAAGGGACTTGGTACTCAGGTCAAGCATAGAACAACATTTCACCCACAAACAGATGGTCAGGAGGAGCGGACCATTCAGACACTGGAGGATATATTCAAAGCGTGTGTGATTGATTTCAAGGGTAGTTGGGATGATCATTTTCTCTCATCGAGTTTGCATATAACAACAACTACCATTTCAACATTCAGATAGCTCTGTTTGAAGGCTCTTTATGGGTGGAGGTGTATATCACCTATTGGTTGGTTTGAGGTCGGTGAAGCTACATTGATAGGTCCAGATTCGATTCACAAGGATATGGAGAAGGTTCAGCTTATAAGGGAAAGGTTGAAAATAGCTCAAAGTCGTCAAAAGTCCTATGGGGATGTGAGGAGGAGAGAACTTGAGTTTGACATCGATGATTGGGTGTTTCTGAAGGTATCTCCCATGAAAGGAGTGATGAGATTTGAAAAGAAAGGAAAACTCAGTCCCTGTTATGTTGGGTCGTACCAAATTTTGAGACAGGTTGGTAAGGTGGCCTACGAGTTGGAGTTGCCCTTAGAATTGGCTTCAGTACATCCGGTTTTTTATGTGTCGCTTTTGAAGAATTGCATGGGTGACATAGCCTTGGTTGTCCCGGTGGAGAGCGTAGGTGTGAAGGATAGCCTTAGTTATGAGGAGGTTCCGGTGGAAATACTTGATCGTCAAATTCAAAAGCCAAGAAACAAAGAAGTAGCCTCAGTCAAGGTCTTATGGAGGAATCAACATGTTGAGGGAGCTACGTGGGAAACCGAAAAAGATATGATGGCTAAATATCTGCATTTATTCCTTTGCGGCTCAATTCGAGGTATTAGTTTTCTCCCTAGTACTCCATTCAATTTCATGTTGAGTTCATGTGCCCCAGTTTCTTTCATGTCAATGTATACATATGTAATTCATGAATTTAGTTCAGTCATGTAATTCAGTCCGGAGTCAGTCACTCTATTAGTTTTCAGCTTTAAATGTTTAGTATTTGTTATGACAGTTGCATTTCTCAGCTTTTCAGTATGTTTATTCACATTCAAGGACTAATGTTTCCAGTGGGGGAGATATTGTAATATCCTGAAAGCCGTAAGATCAGACCCGAGGGTTAAGACAGAGAAAATAGGATTTTCTACACCAGCTTACAAGATGAGTCATCCAGTGACCCGTGAGGTGCACCATGAGTCAACTTGGTTGGATTTCTTAGTTTGGGGGTTGACCACGGGTGAGGCCACGAGTCGTGGTCAACACCATGAGTCGTTATGTTAGCCGTGGTCAGGAGTTTGACTCAAAGGTTGAAAGTTTTGCAGTGCTCCTAAAGACTAGTCACCACGAGTCATGGTGTCCCTCATAGTGACTAGTGATGAAGAGCTTCCAGTGCTGGCAACAAGTTTAGACCACGAGTCGTGGTCAGTGACAACGGGTCGTCCAGTCCCTCGTTGGGACTGGCAGTGTGGATTTTCCTGCGAATTTACTAAGGATTTTTCCGTAGTTTCTAAGTTCCTAATACCTAAAATATGTCGTTTTAAGCTTAATTAGGATTATTTTAAGAGGGTTTACCTCATTCTAAATCACTCATCTCCATGCATGCAAGACTAGAAGGTTTCTAGGGGTGATCAATGCTAAAATCCATCAATTCTCCTTCAATTTTCTTTGGGCATTCAAAGAAGTGTGTAAGATCAACTTATCCAGGTATGTGAGGATATGAATGAGAATTCATTTCACTCTCATACACAAAATTCATCTCCATTCCATGAATCTCACTTCTAGATTTAAGTTTTATGATCTTATGGGGTTTATCCCAATTCTTGTGAAATCCTCTATGATATATCTATGGGTCAATTCCCTTTATGTATCAAATCATATTTTATGATCTATGAGCAGATTTTATAACTATTTTTGATTATTAATCTATAGTTTCAGATTTAATTAAATTATGCCTAATTATGCATGCTTCATCAAAAATCAAGTTATGATTTTATTTTGATTTATGTTATGAATTCTCTTCAAGCATTCATCATGGATTTATGAATATCAAGTGTATACATATTTTAAAAGTATGCATGGATTTCATGATTTATGAATTTATGACTCTTGGCCAACTCATGGTCCCTTATTCATGGCAAATCATGTATTTCAAGTATGATCAAGTATGTTTTGATGTAATTGGCCATGAACTTCACGAATGATTTATGATTATGATAGGATCCTGAGAGCAGTGTCAAGCATCGAGTAGACCCGATATTCAGGTAAACCCTGTGGTCTCAGAACTACGTGCCACGGTAGGTATATACATTCATTATCGGATCCCTATGATATCACCATACTACATTCCCTTGCCTGGAAAGCCTGGGATGGATTTGCCCACTTGAGTGAGATAGTTGGGGTATCATATAAGCTCTATCATGATGGTGTTGGTTAAGACGAGTCCTCCCATTGTTCCTCATGATTTATGCATTGTCATGTTATGTTATTTTGGCTAAAGTTATGTTTTTATAAGGTTTCTCTTGCGATTATGATTACAAATAAATTATGAGTGCTTTGAAAACCTTGAGCCCTTTTGCTATGTTATTATATTTTACTTCATCTTCATATTTTCCTATCTTATGAACTCTTATGTGTTTTAACTGTCCGTTTTACTTACCTTGCATACTCGGTACATTCCAAGTACTGACCGCATACTCTATGTTGTATCATTTCATGATACAGGTCCAAGAGATCAGCCTCTGCCACATTATTAGTCTTATGTTAGCCGGGATTGGTGAGTCTTCATCCTTCGGGGACATTCAGTTATCTATAGTCATGTTATTTCAGTTGTAGACTATCTTTTGTTGAGCTTGTTGGGGACATTGTCCCATCAGCTCATTAGTTATGTTAGAGGCTATTCAGACATTATGTAGAGATCAGCTTGTCATTATTGACTCTATTTTAGATCGATATGTATGAAAACTACCGATTAAGTATGCTTTAGTATTTATCAGTATCTGCTTATAGTATGCTCCTAGTTGTTATATTCATACCATGGGTTGACCTGGAGCCTCTCGGGGTTCCTTGTCCCGTGTCTCTATCCAGGCTTATGTTTGGGTCGTGATAGAATCGGTGTCATTTCTAGGGAATGTAGTCTCCAAGTAAGGGATTAAGGTGGATCCACAGAAGGTGAAAGCGGTTCGAAATTGGGCTAGGCCCACCACAGTGATGGATGTTTGGAGTTTTGAAGGGCTGGCGAGCTATTACCACTGATTTATGAAGGGATTTGCAGTCATTGCCTCTTGGTTAACAAGGCTGAGCCAGAAAGATATGTCATTCCAATGGTCCAAAAAATGTGAAGAGAGCTTCCAAAAACTCAAAACCTTGCTAACCACGACACCTATTCTGGCACTACTAGTAGAAAGTAAAGATTTTATGGTTTATTGTGATGTTTCATGGTCTGGATTGGGTGTTGTATTAATGCAGGAAAGGCAGGTCATTGTGTATGCTTCAAGACAGCTGAAAGTGCATAAGAAGAACTACCCCACGCATGATTTGGAATTGGCAGTCCTGATATTCACCCTGAAAATTTAGAGGCATTACTTGTATGGGGCCTGTTGTGAGGTGTTCACAGACCACCGTAGTTTGCAGTATGTGTTCTCTCAGAAAGATCTCAATCTGAGATGGAAGAGATAGATGAAACTGCTTAAGGACTATGATGTCATAATTCTATATCATCCAGACAAGGCAAATATGGTGGCAGGTTCCTTGAGCCGGAAAGCAGTGAGCAAGGGTAGTTTGGCTTGTTTGGAAGCTACCCGGCACCTGATGGCCAAAGAATTTTAGACACTGGCAAACATTATGGTGAGATTCACATTGGCAGAGACCGGGGGATATTAGCCTGTATGGAGGCTAGGTCATTGCTGCTAGAGGAAGTAAAATTTAGGCAGTTTGAAGATGCAAGGCTAAGTAAGATTTGAGACTAGGTCTTATAAGGGGAGGCCAAGGAGGCAACAATAGATGATAAAGGGACTTTAAGGATAAGGGGGCGTGTATGTGTTCCTCGGGTTGGGGAGCTGATCAAAACCATCTTGTTAGAAGCTCACAACTCGAGGTACTCTATCCATCTTGGAGTTACTAAGATGTATCATGACCTGAAGCGAAACTAATAGTGGGGCAGAATAAAGAGGGACATTGTTGAGCCTGTCACCCAATGCCTAACCTGTTAGCAGGTGAAATATGATCATCAGAAGCCTGGGTAATACTCCATAAAATGTCCATCCCTAAGTGGAAGTGGGAGCGGATAGCGATGGACTTCGTGGTTAGCATTCTAATATGTTGGGGAAGTTTGACGCAATTTAGGTTATTGTTGACATAATGGCTAAGTCTACCCATTTCTTTCCTATTCAAGTGACTTACAATGCAGAGAAACTGGACAAACTATATGGGAAAAAGGATATTCAGTTGCATGTGGTGCAAGTGTCGATTGTCAAGGATACGCAGTTCACGTCCCACTTTTGGAGGACTTTGTAGGATGAACTAGGTAGCAGGTTTGATTTGAGCACCACCTTTCACTTGAAGACAGATGGATAGTCAGAGAGGACAATTCAAGTGTTAGAGGACATGCTTCGGGCCTTTGTGATCGATTTTGGTAGCCATTGGGATAAGTTCCTACCTTTGGCAGAATTTGCTTATAATAATAGCTATAACTCAAGCGTTGGCATGGCTTTTTTCGAGGCTCTATATGGAAGGAAATGTAGATTCCCAATCAGATGGTTTGACGCGTTCGAGGTGGGACTGTTGGGTACTGACTTGTTTAAAGAGTCCTTGGAGAAAGTTAGAGTGATATAGGAATGATTGGTGTTTGCTCAAAGTAGGTAAAAACAGTATGCCGATAAAAAGGTGAGGGATATAGAGTTCATGGTAGGAGAGCAAGTGTTACTCAAGGTATCCCCCACGAAGGGGGTTATGAGATTTGTAAAGTGGGGAAAGCTTAGCCCTATATACATTGGGTTATTCGACATCCTTCGACATGTAGTAGAGGTATCTTATGAACTAGCTCTACCGCTAAGGTTGTCGGGAGTACATCCGACATTTCATGTCTCCATGCTGAAGAAACACCATGAGGATGGGTCTTACATAATCTGCTGGGATTCAGTGCTGCTTGATGAAAACTTGACTAACGAAGAGGAGCCTGTGGCTACATTAGAGAGGGAGTTCCACAAGTTAAGATTGAAATAGATCACAATAGTAAAGGTCCATCGCAATTGTAAAGGTCCAGTGAAAGAATTATTCCATAGAGGAAGCCACTTAGGAGATCGAAGCCAACATGCCGGGACAGATACCCCCAACTATTTATAAAATTAGGTATGTCTCTTTTCTTTCTTTCTTAGACTGTTCGGTGACAAACAATATTTTAATTGGTATCTGCTGTAATGACCCCTCTGTTTACGAGGGGAAATAAGTCCGGAACACCCTTTTTAAGTCTAGGTTGCTTATGGAAAGGTGTTGGGTGAGTGTTAGCTAAACTTGAGACTGAGGAATGGTTTGTGAGCTGGGGAATAGGAGCTACTGGTTATCAAGGGACCATTGCAGCATGGGGAAAACCGCTGCAGCAAGACCGTTACTACAGTTGGAGACCTACCGTAATGGATGGGGAGAGTAACCCTTCGATCCATTGTGACGGTGTCCTGACCGCCATAGCGGGTCCACTACAGTAGATGATGGGAGGAAGTAAGTAGGTTTTAAGTGGGATTTAGGGGTTTTATCCCATTATTCTAAGGCATGAAGAATTGAAAGGTGTAGGGCGATTTTCAGAGACAGAGCAAATTTCTTCTTCCTAAGGTAAGTCCCTAGCCAATTCCTTAACCCACTCAATTTCTTAACACCCTAGGACCATAAGCTGATCCTTGATGGTGAATTCTTAATTAAAGAACCCTAGAATGGTAAAACTAGGGCTGATTAAGGAAGAACTAATCGGCATTGATTCCTAGATTTAGAAGTGAGGAATGAACACTTCCTAGGGGATTGTGAATGTATATGCATAAGGGTAGGGTAATTGAGACTCATAGTTTGATAAAGTAAGACCATTAGCCCTAATAACTACTTAGCAGGGGTTAAGGAGTGGATACTCCATTATATGGGGTAGGAATGATTGTTATGTGAATAGAACGTGATAAATTCTTTGGTGGGTAATGGTTGAGACCATGCTAATGGGTAGCATTGGGGAGATTAAATTTCCAAGACCCTTATTTGAAGAGTAAATAATAGATTACTCTATATTGTTGTTGTAGATTTCAAACGTTCCTAGGCTTCGAGAAAAGGAAAGACATCTGAGGAGTAGCTATTTTTTGTACCCTCCAATCAAGGTAGGTTATGGTTAATAAGGAGTTAGAATTTAAATAATAATGTGTATATGTGTGAAGTGACAACATGTTTATTGTTCTTCGAACATAATTCATTGTTGATTTATGGTCTGCTTCACAAGAATTGTAAAATATACTTGAGATGATAATAGTTGATGAAGTTGCTGTGAAAATTGAATACTGTGAGACATATGTGTGTCCTTTCAAGATAGCCAAGTAAATGGTTGCATGTTGGTAAATATAAGCAAGCTGATGAGAGTGAATTGATGACCCTAAAAAGTCATTCTAGTTGACCGAGTGGTGTATATATATGTATAAACAATATGATAATGAAAGAGGATAACCTACTTTATCCTAAGATGAGTGGCTTATGCCCCAAGGGAGCATCCGGGCTAGCAATTATGATTGAGTGGCTTGTGTTTGAAGGAAGCATTTGAACAAGCAGATGAGGGGAGCAGGCACCACAACGGCACAGTGCATGGATTTCTAAAGTCCCCAAGGTCATGACTGAAAAGGCAGAAATAAGACCTTCTGGCATGTGTGTATGCTATAAGTGTCAGTGAGTGGGAGGTGATGTGACGGAGGCGTTTTCCCGGCACATTATCAAAGTGAATTCATGTAAAGAAATTTATCGTCCAGCATTATGTGCTTCTATTTGATAAATGAGATGACGATTTGATTGTTGAGAATTTATATACTTATATTTGATAAATGAGATGATGGTTCTGTTGAGAAACCATGTGTTTATATTTGATAAATAAGTTAATGAATTGACCGTTGAACTTGTCATGTATGCATCTATTCTGAGTTGATGATAGATTGGGAAGAACCCTAAGTGTGGGAACAAGGTTGACAGTTGGGTCGAGCTACTGCCTACGCTATACTGCTGCAGTGGTACCCATACCGCTACTGTGAGGCTGCCGCCGCGGAAGAACCACCACTGCAGCGAGGCCTAATCCACTGAGCATTCCATGCTAGACCTTGCTCTGAACAATGTTTGGAATAGGGTTGGTCTATAAATAATTGCTTTCGTGAATGGCTTTTATGTTTTATATATGTATGTTCTTTATTATCTAAGGTTGGCCGATGATGCCTACCAGTACATTGTGTCATAATGATTTTACTCCTACACTTCTTTTCTGAGTGCAGACCACGACCCAGGAAGTTCATCTCAATCTAATTTGTAGAGAAGGTGCATAAAATTGAAAGTGAGCAGATCTGGTTATGCTGCCATGATTTCACCCTAAAGAATGTCTCTTGATTCGACGTGAACTTGTTGTTTTCTTAATTTGATCCTCTTAGACTATATTAGGTAGATGTCCTCAAGTACAATGACTTTTAGTTTCTAGGGAAGTAATAGATAGATTTTGTGATTATTCTCTTTTAATTTATTTAAGTCTTCTGCTATTTGTTTTTAGAATATGAATTATTCGATTTGTTGTCGAAATTGGGTAATTAGTTGGGACTCGTTGGTTTGCCCACCGGAGGTATGTGTGGATACTAATTACAGTCTCTGGGGTCGTGACTAAGTGTTTATCAAATGTGGATGGTGAAATAGAGAATAAAGTAGAGCATCCTAAATGCATTGTTGAAGAAATTGATTATAGAAAAAAAAACAACCATGAAAAATAAGGAAAAAGAATTATCATATAAAAATGAAACAAGTGAAGAGGAATATTAGTTGGATGATAATGAAACTAATGAGGATTAGCATATCATGTGCTTTTGTTTTATAATGTTTTTACTAACTAATGTTCTAACAATCTTATTATGCAGATGACATCAGGTAATAATTATCAGACACAGGGTAATACAGCTTATAGGAGGGAAATTAGGAAATAAGTAAGAGGGTAGTTACCGAGCCTACATCTACTCCTCCTTATTGTACTCCACATATGCTTTATTCCTCACACCCAACTTTTTTACCAACTTTCTACACTATGCCTCCAAATGGTTACCCTTGGATGCCCTCATCGGCCCCTTTTTATAATTGTATGCTTTAATAGGGATATAGATTGATTCGTTCATCTAGCATTTCATATCCTTTTACCGCTACGCTTATCATCTATTCATCATATTTTCATATCATAGATTCATTATATATCCTAATTTATCACATTAGTCCTTTAATAGGCTCGTATTCATGTTTTGTCGTCAAGTAAACTTTTATCCAGACCATGTTTATTGCGTCAATATTCATCATCCACTTTGTCTCCACAAGCATCTCCCTGTATTTCAGACTACATATTTAAGATAATAGTTTTGAGTCAACATATTCCCTTCTAAGATTCCAACTTCTACATAAGGGAATTATCTTATAGATGTTGGACATTTAGATCACGGAGGATGATCATAATTTCTGATGGGAGAGAATAAAGATTATCTTTTACTATATCCCATTTTTTTGTTATTGTCTTATTCTTGAATTGACTTTTTAAAATGTCTTTATTATTATCATGAAAATTTTATCCTTTTATTGAGGAGGTTAAGCCAATCACATTTGTCATTTAGAGGCTTTAAGATGGAATCTAGCCGACTTTGAGTAATTTTTTATTTCAATGCAATCAAAAGTTTTTGAATAATTTTTAGTACAAAAGCAATCTTTTACACACAACTTTATATTCGTCAACTTTTCTTTTTATCATCTAAAGTTAGATATTTTATTTGTAGAAAAAGTATATATGTTATTCCGATCATGATAAAGATGTTACATCAAACGTTGAAAATAAAAGATTAATTTTGAATATTTAAATAACTCATTTTATTTTTTTGCTTAAAAGAAATATGGAGACAAGTGAGTCATAATGAGGTATTCAATGAGATCCATATAATAAAAAAGAATGAACAAAATGTTTGGATATAGCGACGAGTTGAGAATACCTAGGTAAGATCATAAATTACCTCAACGATTGAATTATCTTTTAAAATATTATTCCATATACTATATTTAAATTTTTAATGCAAGTTTGGATGAGTACAAGTGGATTCATTCGAATAATGATCGAGGTGAGCTAATCTAACCATCATATGATTAAAATGCAAGAATTTGATTAAATTTTGTTAGCAGTGTACATAAGGAAACATCTTATTGGATTAGAGTAATCACTTCACTGCATCCTAGTCTAGATTGACTGGTATAGGGACTTCTTAACAGGACAAGACGATTAATAGGGACGCATGGGAGGAAATGCAATGGAGTCTCTAAGAGCTTTCATGCATATATGAGGCAGAACAAGCTACAAGGGAAACTGAGTAGGTTCCTACGAAATGACTACAGAGTTAAGAGAGATCAATCAAATGATATTGAAGGGCTCAAGGCTCAAGTGGAAAATCTCATTTCTTTTTTTGGATCAGGTTCCCATTATTTTGATCCTCTACCATTGATGATCATTTTCCTTGTAATTCAGTTGATCATTCTCCCCTTGATGTAAACTAAGAGGAGTATTAAATGCTCATTATATTATTTTATTTGTTATCATGATGGGATTGACTTGTATTATAGATGTTTTGACCAATTGTGGATGTTATAATTTACAAATATTTAACACTTTGATTCATTAATAGTTTGGCTTTGTGATGAGTTGGTAATTTACCAATTCACTAGGCTTTTAAGCATGAATGTTTTCTTTGTTTTCACATCAATTAGGAAGGTTTTATGTCTTTTCTCTTTGATTTTGCAGGTATTCAACTTAGACAACCAAAACTGAGGAATGGAACGAAATGCACTCTGCTGGAGGTGAGGAACATGCGTTCCACAGTAGGGCACCTGCGAAATGTAGGTGCAAACATAGGACACACCGGGAAGATGGTGAAGTGAACCTACGAAGCGCAGGCCTACACATGCAAAATGCAATATACACTAGAATAGAGTTGCCCGACCTGCGAAGCAGTTACCATTCGTGGATAGGCACATTCACAGGTGCCTTGCAAGTGACCAAAACACTGAAAAGGGTAAAATTGTCCAGCTGAGGCATAAGTACATCAGAGAAGCTTTTGAAGAAAATTTGAAAAAGTTGAGCCCGAGGGAATATGTAGAATTTACCCCAATTGTACACACCGCGTCATAACACATCATATTTTAGAATTAAATTGTAGAGAGAAGTAGTGAGAGAAAGAGTAGAGTACATTGGTCCTCTTCTTCTTCTTACTATTTTGAGCTAAGTACACCATTATTTCAGGTTAAAAGCTTGAATTTACTATTCATGATAATGACTGTTGATGATTTATCTTCATTTATGAGTAGCTAATTTGCTAGCTAGGGGTGTGTATTTGATGGGTGTTTAATTTAATTAGGTATTGATCAATTTTTCTTAACTTTAATCTAAATGCATGGATCTATTGTTTCCTCTGTATTTTAGTTGAAAATTAGTGGTTGCAAACACTAGTTAGTTTACTTATCTTGTTTCGGCTTGAGAAAGAAGAGTGAAATATGAGTGAGGAAACAATAGTGGGGATTTGGAGTTTGGATGTGTGGGGTTGAGCTAGAGATAGTCAAAACCCACATCCTCAATCCATTAAAGGGTTAAGGCTAGAGATAGCTTGGACCTTCCTCAAGCTTGGTGTAGCTAAATTTTGATTGGGACCTTGGGGTTTGAGAAAATCCAAGGCAAAATATCCTTGTGGTCGAAAAACAAGGGGATGTGCTTTGATCCACGCTATCCATGCTAGAAATTAAATTTAATGCAATTGAATCAATCCTAGTTTAATTAACACTTCATCTATTGCACATCCCTAGCCCTTTCCTCTTGATTGCAACAACCCTTTGTTCAATTTAGCTTTATAAATTTAGATTCAATATTGTTTATCCATTTTCCCCCCAAACCTTTATTTTATTTCTATTGACAATGATGCATTCGAATTTGAGTTAGTTTATAGCTTTTGGTTTATCAATCTGATTTCCTATGGGATTCGACCCCGACACTCTTCGGGTATTTTATTTTTGATAATGACCACTACCACCTCCCTTAATCGGGAGAGATGTATTGAGATTATCAAAAAATGGCATCGTTTCCAGGGGATTGAGTGTGATTTCCATTAGTTGTTTGGTAATTAAACTTTGCTTTTGCATCTTGCGTTGTTTTTATGTTGTGTCGTGTGTGTGCTGTTTGTTTAAGTGTGCGAAAATGAGCCATGCTAGCGATGCAAGTAGCGTGGATGGTTTACTGGAGGGAGAGGATGATCCCGTGATTAATGATGTAGCTGGTGCCATTTGATGACCACCCAGGGTAAGGAATGCGGTCTTTAACATCACAAGCACCATGTTGCATTTATTGAAAATGAAGG
>JACEIK010004470.1:119599-133385 GCA_018107945.1 Datura stramonium
ATTCAACATTACTAACATCAGTTAGGAATCCATCCATTTAAGATTATTCCTGTTTTCTTTGACGGAAGAGGCCACAGTTTGGTTGGAGGAGTTGCCTGCCACATCCATCACATCGTGGAATGAGCTAACTAAAGCATTTCTTGACAGATTCTTTCAACTTTCCCAGATGCTCCTATTGAGGGATGTGATTACAAATTTTAGGAAACTTCCGGGAGAGTCGATTCATGAAGTGTGGCTCTAATTAAAAAAGAAGGTCGCCATTTGCCCTAATCATGGTCTACGCAATGAGGTGTTTCTCCTAAGTTTCTATAGGTCTTTTGACTCTATCAACAAATCAATGGCCAACAATCTTACAGGGCATTCAATCATGGACCAAATATTTCACATGGCAAAGGCACTTCTTGATAGGATGACCAAAATGAATAGAACTTGGCACACGAGGGATACCGAGGTATCCGCAAGTGGTGCATCTTCCAACCATCTAGCAGCCAAGTTGAGGAGGCGCGATGAAGAGAGAGATGAAACTTTAGCTAAGATGATGACCCGGGTTGAGTTGATTTCTAAACACATATTGGGATCCCAAAACAAAGGTGTAAACCCTATTGGGACCCAAGGTCATAACCCATATGAGGAAGATGTCTCACAGCCTAAATATGACGAGGAGTTCCAGTTCATGAAAGGCCAGATGATGGGTTCTCATCGGGGATATGAAGGTACCAATCAAGGACCTTGGCATCCACGTGATGGGAATCAAGGTTGGAGAGATTGAGAAAAACCAAGGATAGGGTGAAAGAGATAACAGGTGGAGGAATTGAGAGCCCGAATGAGATGGAGATAGATACTATAGAAGTGCAAACCCATATATTCCCCCTCCGAAAGCTAATGTGGCCCTGATACAGCTGGGTGCATGTGATGCGGGTAGTTCCAAGATTGAGGAGATGCTTTCAAGAGTATCGAAAAAGGTGGAATCCACCGACAGTGGTGTTAAAGAATTAAAAGGGGAGGTGTCTAACCTTGCCCAAATGGTGAGCTCCCATTCAGCCTCAATCAAGCATTTGGAAGCTAAATGAATCACCTTTTCCACCCAAATGAACCTGAGAATGAAAGGAACCCTTTCTAGTGACACGATGCCGAACTCAAAGAAAGATAATCATTGCATGACTATTGTCACGGGGAGTGAAGAAGTTGTTACTAATGTGGGTGATAAGCCTAAAAGGGTTATGGATTCCAAAACAAGTGAAGGTGAAGCGAATGAGGAGGTGCTCTGGATTCCAAAACAAGTGAAGGTGAAGTGAATGAGGAGGTGCCAAGAGCACCTACTTGTGTTGATAATGAAGTGATGCGAAAGGAGGAAGGAGTTGATGCTCCTCCTCAAACTGAGAATGTTGATGAAGAGGGTGAGGAGGCCCCCAATGCCAAAGGACAAGTGCCTAGAGTCCCACCTCCTTAACCTCAGTGGTTAGCAAAAAAAATAGGATAATCAATTTCGAAAGTTCATTAACATGTTCAGCAAGTTGTCCGTCATTATTCCGTTGGTTGTTGCCTTGCTCCAAATGCTCAGATATGCAAAGTTCATAAAGTAGATTTAAAATAGAAAAGAGTAATTCATGTGGGCACAGTGGAGGTGCCACATCATTGCAGTAATGTGATGGCAAGTAACCTTAATCCGAAGAGGGAGGACTCTGGAGCATCCATTATTCCATGAATTATTGGGGTTTACATGTTCAACAAAGCTCTTTGCAATCTCGGGATGAACATAAACTTGATGCCTCTCATGATTTTCAAGACGTTATGTTTGGGAAGTCCCAAGCCTACAACAATGAGGTTGCTAATGGCGGATCGTTTTATAAAACGCCTAGTGGGAATTCTTGTAGATGTGTTGGTCAAGGTCGACAAATATATTCTTCCAACTGACTTTGTAGTGTTGGATTGTGATATTGATATTGAGGTACCCATTATCTTGGGGTGACCACTCTTGGCCACAGGGTGAGATTTAGTTGATGTGGATCTAGGAGAGCTGAAGTTTTGGGTTGGTTGTGATGAAGTGACATTTAATGTATGTCAATTAACAGAACGACCCGATGAATGCAAGGTGGTAGCAATGATGAATGACAAAGATGAGCAAGGAGTTGATCATGAGGAGGAAGACAAACCTCTGAATGAATGATGAAGTGTGAGGAGAAACTTTCATGCCGCAATGTTAAATCAAGCATTTCTTGAGAGGCAACCCAAGTATTTTATTTATTTATTTTTACTTCACATTTTTGTCATCTTTGGTGTGTAGGTTGATTGGATTGGAAACCTGTGAAAGAAAAGAGGGGAAGAGCACCTGTATGGGACCTATAAAACGCAAGTACCAACCTGCAAAGCACAGGTCAGGTGCAAGTATGGTCCAGAATGCCTAAAAAGGTGATAAGGACCTGCGCCTCACCTATGAAATAGAACAAGAGATACGCAAGCCATAGATGTAGCACAGGTCTGAGGTAGTGCACCTAGGGAAAAATCATAAAAAATAGCTGAAACTTACGTCTCATTTGTGAAACACAGGTGAAGATTGGCGAAATACAGGTAAGGCACAAAATCAAAATAATGAGTTGGGCTAAAGGAGGGCCACCTGTGCATGAACTGTGGTTCACAGTTTCAATTCTACGGCCATAGGTTCAAAACAAGCACATGTATGAATTAATTTTTTAAATATTGACCGAACCCTTGATCAAACCCGACCCAAGTCTGACTCGTGTCTTTTAAACTTCTCTCCACTTCCCAAAACCTCCATTTTCTGCACCACTTTCTCATTTCCATAACCCATCAACCACCACTTCAACTTCCTACACTCTACCTTTAATTCCACCAAATCCCTACACCTTCCCCTTCTATAAATTCCACCCTCTTTCACCATTTTCAACCATCACTCACCATTTCACTCACCAAACAAAAGAAGCAAAGAGCTTGGGTCGGCTACCTTTGAAGAAAAAAGTATTTCAAGTTTATTCTTCCTCTCACCTTCTTTGGTATGTCTCTTGATTTTATTGTAGTTTCTTTGAGATAGATTTTGTTCATTTTCCTTGCCCCATGTTTTTCCCTATTTCATGTTAAGTGTTCTTCATGTTTATGGTAAAATAACTTCTTGTGGGTATTTCGGGGATTTAAATTGCAAATCAAATTGATAGGAGATCTTGTTTCTTAATACTAAATCTATTGGGTATGCTCCTATGCTTGTAAATTTTAGTTGGGGTGAAATCTGAGTAACTCATTTTCTTGAAATGCATGATTTTCTTGATGATAGATAGGGTGATATTTTTCTTAAGGGAAAAATTGACAATTTCTTCTTGTGTGCTTGCTAATGTAGATGAAAATTTGATAATGAGGGTGAGGAATGTGAAATATTGAAGTTGTTTTGATGATTGTGGGTTAGCTTGGTTATTTGATGTTTTCTGATGATAAACGGGGTAATGTCCTTCTTGAGGGAAGTCGTTGAGTGGTCATAATGGACTTGATTATTGTTAGTATTGTTGGTAGATAATTCTGGGGAAGTTTGAGTACCCGTTAAATTTTTATTTTGCTCACACTTGTGAAAAATGGTAAAATGATGAGGATTAGGCACTATGGAGCATCTGTGAGTCATAGACATTAACCTGCGGAATGCAAGTTGTAATAAAGGTATTATGTTGGGCTTTAGGTTCACTGCCCCCCCCCCCGTACTAAACTTGCGGACTGTGGATTACCATTTGTAAAAACAGGTGAACCGTAGGTGCAGGAAAATTTTTACAAGATTTCTGCCTAGCACCTGCGGACACCAGGTCCCAACCTGTGTTACTTAGGTCTAGCACAGGTGCTGCTAGTTATTTGAAATTTTTGTTTCATTTTGTTTGATATTCAATCTCCTTCTGTTCCTTTCAATAGCCTGGTATAGTTGTGATCTTTTAATTTCCATAATGAAAAATACAAAAAGATTTTGGTTTTGTTGTGATAGTCACATGATCTTGCAGGAACATAACTTCATCTAGGCAACAAAAAAAAGGGGAGGCCTCAATCTCCTCCAAAAGCAAGAGGAAAGACAAGTAAAGGTAGTTCCAACCTCTACTAATAGCAAACATGTCATCCGATTCTATGTGGATGGCATGGAGGCATATCATATCACTTATCAAGACCGGTCGATGACCCCAAAGAAGTGATTCAATCTAGAGGGGCTGGGGAAAGACTTCCCCAACATCAACAAGTAGTTTTTCTAGTTGTAGTGGCACCTGTTCTTGGACGCTCTACCTGGTTACTATACCAACATGGGGGTAGAGTTTTATGTCTCTTATTAAGAGAGGCAAGACTCAATAAAACACATCGAGAAAGTGAATGAGTTCCCAAATCATCCATCGGTCAGAGTTTGGGGAGTAGAAGTGGACATCACCCCTGATGCGATCAACTCTATTTATTGAGGTGTGGAACTTGAACCGACACTGACTTTGCATAGAATATAGAAACCAAAGCTGATCAGCATCCATGGGTGGCTTAGACTATCGCAGATGGTCAATCTTTATAGTCCACCATGGGAGGAGATATTCCAAGACAAGACCTTCAATTCGAAGCCAAACTGTGGCTTGAGTTGGTGTTTAATCGTTTCATGCCCTTCAAAAATGACCAAGGGTGAATATTAAGTCCGCTATTCTAATAGCATGCATCATGACTAGGGTGCACGTCAATTTTGGTGAGATAGCTGCCACTCAATTCAAAAGAAAGGTCAGGCAACAAGGTCTCTCCATTCCCTTCCCCATCCTTATCAGCTAGTTGTGTGCTAGAGCAGTGGTTCCCTATTTTCCTGATGAAAGGACTAACTCTGCAACAGAGGTGATTGATTTGAGAAAAAGAGAGATGCAAATTCCCCCAAAAGCAAGCGGAAGTGACTGCAAACATGAGATGCCCCAGAAGACTCAGCAGTGCATGATGTTGATAAGGAGACCCCTAACCTCAATGTTCCTACTCAGGAAATGTCGGGACATACTTCAGAAAAAGTGCCACAACAAGGGTCTGCACTATCACCTTCATCTTCTAGGCTATGTGGGCTTCAAAAGATGGCTGACATGACCTACTCTCGTGAAAACCAGTTGAAGAAATTGGCCATGAATCTGTCAGCCCTCATCCAAAAGTCCGTAAAAAATGCCGTGAAGGATGTTTTTGATATCTTAAAAATTTATTATCCCGAGTTGATGTGGTTAAGGGAGAAGTCTCCTCTTTCCGAGCTGATGTGAGAGAATTGAAGAACATGGCACCCATAGTCGATCCTAATGTGAGCTTCTTAGATGAAGCCATGGCTACCCCATACACAACCTGAGCACCCATTAATGGCTTGCTTACGAGCCTAGGGGAGGATGATGAGGGCGAGCATGGTGAGGATGGTGATTAAAATAGGGCAGCTAATGATGATGGAGAAGAGTAGATGGTTTGGGGAGTTCATACCCTCTCTTCTTCTTCATTTGTACATTGGGGAAAATGTAAATTTTTTTAGTTGGAAGTGGGGAGTGCTCTCTTTTACTGTTGATTATCTCTTTTGTTGCTTTTTGAGTGGTGACTCTTGTTACCCTTGTCGGGCTGTTTTGCATGTGATGTTTTAAGTAGTTAGTTCGTTGCTTAGTTGAATGAATGCCCTCGTTGGGCTTGTTTGAATTAATGAAAATTGTTAAGTTGTTTTTCTTGCTTTAATAATGTGAAGTTCTATTGACGGGTTGGTCTTACATTCCAATTAATTCTTGATCCATGCTTTACAATTGCCTTTGTAATGTTATACCCCAAAAGCCGTAAGATCAGACCCGAGAGTTGAAATGGGGAAAATAGGATTTTCTGCACCAGTTCATAGAATAAGTTATCCTATGACCTGTCAGGTTGACCATGAGTCGTTAAGTGACTCATGGTGAGGAATGTTGACTTGTTTGGAAATTTTCAAGTTGGGGTGACCACGGATGTGACCACGAGTCGCAGTCAATCCCATGAGTCGCTAGGTCACCCGTGGTCAGGGATGGTTGAAGGAAAAGGGTGTATGGGGCAGTGCACTTAACGGGTCCTCACCATGACTCGCTGGAAGCACCACGAGTCGTGGTGTCGCCCGTGATGACTCCCAATTGGTTTTAAAAAGTGAGGACAACGACAGGTGACCACGAGTCGTGGTCACCAGTAACGAATCATCATGTGCCTCGTGGTGACCGCTGTTGATTTTATGGAAGTGTACAAGACGGATGGTGGCCACGAGTCATGGCCTTRGACGACGACTCGTCCAGTCCCTTGTTGGGACTGGCAGTCAGTTTTTTCCTGCAAACTTAGTAAGGGCTTATACGTAATTCCTATGATCCTAAGGCCTAAACTACGTCTTTTTAAGCTATGAATAGTGATTTTTAAGAGGGGTAAGTTTATTCTAATCTCATGCATGCAAGTGTAGAAGTCTAGAGAGGTGATCAAGCTCAATTCCATTCAAGTTCTTCTCAATTCTTCCTTGGGAAATCAAAGGAGTTATTAAATCAGATTCTCTAAAGTATGTAAGATTATGAATGGGTGAATTTGTTCATACCCATGCTCGATCCCTCTCCAATTCATGAAAATCTATATGTTGATCCCATGGGATTTTAACCCAATGCATGAATTTCCTAAGTTCCTACCATGGGTATAATCTAAGCATGTTTCTATTATTAAATTATGATTCATGGGAAAGTTTTACAATATTTTTAATTATAAATCATTTTTATAATTTTTATAAATTATAATGCCAATCTATGAGAAGTTCATGAAAGTTGAGATCTATGATGCATGTTCAAGTATGATGAGATATTTATGATGAAAAGTATGTTTTTAAGTTACCCGTGTCTATGATCATGTTTTCAAGTGAATCAAGTATTTTTAAGCATGTTTAAGTATTGGGCGAGCCCATATGCTCAAGTCTGATTTATGATTTCACGAATTAGCTTACCACATGATTTTGGAGTCAAGACTCCCAATTATGTTCAGCTTGTGGTATGGTTTGAGCCAACGATCCTCATGTATGATTTAAGATTTTATATGTATATGTCTATTCAGCTTCGTCACTAGATGATTGTTAGCTTCATTGAAAACCGATGGAGAGCATATACATGTTCTAAATCAAGTTTGACACAATGTATAGTTTTACTTACAATTACCAGATTTCAGCTTTGGGTCATTCAATTCAGTTATGATGTTCAGCTATGTTCTGATCATGATTTCAGAAACTAGAATGCAAGCCCTACTCTCAGATTCTTATGTTGATTATGTTTTATATTATGCATGTTTTAATGATTTTACTTACTTAGGCATTTTTACTTATCTTACATACTCGGTACATTCCATGTACTGACCGCATACTCTATGTTGTATTGTTTCATGATACAAGCTCCGATCTTCAGACTTATCCCCATCACTAGCCAGTTTCTAGAGTTAGCATCCAGCTTCAATGGTGAGTCCTCATCTCCCGAGGACCATTCATTACCAGTTATCTTTGTATTTCAGTTTTTATACTTTTCGAGTTAGTTTGGGGTGTTGTCCCATCAGCCCATCAGATACGTTAGAGGTTTTCAGACTTTATATAGTTATCAGCTTGCGCGTACGATGTAAACTATAGTTCTGATGTTATGTTACGTCTAGAATTCCGTTATGTTTATTATGTTAAGTCTTCCACTTTTATTGGTTGAGTTAGACGTATGTTCATTCTATGGGTGGACTTGGAGTCTCTTGGGGATCCTTGTTCCATGTCTCGATTTTGGCCTATGTTCTGGTCGTGACAAACTTGGTATCAGAGCAGTAGGTTTTGAAGTGTCTTAGGGTGTCTAAAAGCTACATTAAGTAGAGTCTTTTTCATGGGTGTGAAGCGCGCTGCACTTATGAGAAAGAGGCTATGAGACGTTTAGGAAATGTTCCCTTCTTTCATGATCTATTTCATGTGGTGAAATGTCTTTCTATCCTTCTAACTCATGTTATTCGCAATTGTAGAATCATGCCTCCCAACAAAGTTAACAACAGAAGAAATGGAGATTGAAATGGCCACGAAGATACAATGGAGGCTGGCACCAACAGGCCCCACTAGTCCATGAGCACCATACACCAGAGCCGGTTGCCCTCACAAAATTCAGGGCAGCCATTCAGATGCTAGCACAGGCCTTGACCACCCAGGTCAACCAGCAGGTAGTAGCACATATCCTGCAGAATGGGAATGTGGCGGCAGCATGAGTTATAGATTTCCTAAGGATGAACCCACCAGGGTTTCTTGGTTCAAAGGTGGATAAGGATCCACATGAGTTTATTGACGAGATTCTAAAGATCACCCAGGTCATGGGGGTGACTGGAGAGGAATGTGTTGATTTGGCCTCATATCAGTTGAAGGGGGTCACACACATTTGATTTAAATAGTGGAAGGATAGTAGGGCAGTTGGAGCAGGCCATATCAGCTGGGATGAGTTTCATTTTGCTTTCCTAGATCGGTTCTTCCCTCGCGAGATGAGGGAGCTGAAGGCATTTGAGTTCGTGAATCTAAAGCATGGAAAGATGACGGTCCAGGAGTATGCCTAAGAGTTCACTCATCTGTCTAAGTACGCCCCAGAGTTAGTGGTTGATCAGAGGGCTCGAGTGAGCAGATTCATTCATGGGGTGGCGGACTATCTAGATAAGGATTGCCTGACCGTGATGCTTCATCAAGATATGGATTATTCTCAGATAGTCTTGTACACCCAGTAGATGGAGGCGGTGCATGTGAGGAAGAGAGAGGCCAAGAGGGCCAGGACAGATAGTTATGGGTTCTCTCAGTAGAGACCAGGTGGTGGACACCGTCAGCAGTCCCACCAGAGATCTTCCACCCTAGTATCTTTAGTGATTAGTGTTCCATCAAGACCTAGGCATGACCAGAGGGGATGAGCATCAGGCTCTAGGGGTCAGAGCAGCAGGTCCATAGATTCCAGTATCCCAGTTTGCGATAGGTGTGGTCGGAGGCACACGGGTCAGTTTTTGGCGATTACAGGTGCTTTCTTCGGGTGTGGAAAGCTCGTACATATGCTCATAGATTTCCTAGAAGATAGATAGGGCCATGATAGGGGCTGAGGCCCAGCTTCAAATTCAGCAGCTCCACTAGTACGCCCAGCCCAGCAGGGGGCATCTACTAACACAGATGGCGGTCAGCGCCAAAACAGATGCTATGCCCTAGCATCCCTCCAGGAGCAGGAGGTCTCCTCTGATGTAGTCATTGATATATTATGATTTTTCCACCTTGATGTATATGCTCTGTTAGATCCAAGGGATACTTTGTCTTTTGTGATGCCCTATGTGACTAGTAGTTTCGGAGTCAGTCCCCAAATCTTGTCATAACCCTTCTCAGTCTTTACTCCAGTGGGTGATTCAGTTGTAGCTAGATGGGTGTATAAAAGTTGCCCAGTAGAAGTCCTTCAGAAAGTCACCTCAGAAGATATGGTAAAGTTATCCATAACCGACTTTGATGTTATCCTTGGCATGGATTGGTTATTTGCATGCTATGCCTCAGTTAATTGTAGAACCCGAGCAGTAATGTTCAAATTTTCGAGTGATCCGGTCTTAAAATGGAAGGGTAGTTTAGTTGTGCCTGTAGGTCATTTCATTTCCTATCTTAAGGCCAGAAAGATGATTTCTAAAGGTTGTGTACATCATCTAGTTAGGGTTAAGAATTTCACGCCCGAGACCCCGACTATCCAGTCAGTCCCAATAGTATGTGAGTATCCAGAAGTCTTCCCAGATGATTTACGGGGAATCCCTCTCGAGCGCGAGATTGATTTTGGTATTGACCTTGTTCCTGATATGCAGCCTATCTCTATTCCTCCTTACAGAATGGCCCCAGCCGAGTTAAAGGAGTTGAAGGAGCAGTTGAAGGACCTGTTAGACAAGGGTTTCATCAGACCGAGTAAATCCCCATGGGGTGCACAAGTTCTCTTTATTAAAAAGAAAGATGGTTCCCTTCATATGTGTATTGATTACCGGCAATTTGAACAAGGTCATCATCAAAAACAGGTATCCCCTTCCCAGGATTGATGATTTATTTGACCAGTTTCAGGGTGCAAAATGCTTTTCGAAGATAGATCTCTGATCCAGATACCATCAGCTCAGGGTTCGAGAGAGTGACATCCCGAAAATTGCCTTCAGGACACGGTATGGTCATTATGATTTTGTTGTTATGTCTTTTGGACTAACAAATGCTCTTGCATCTTTTATGGATTTGATGAACAAGGTGTTCAAGCCATATTTGGATATGTTTGTGATCGTGTTTATCGATGACATCCTAATATACTCTCGGAGCGAGGAGGAGCATGCCGCTCTTTTGAGGCTGGTGCTACAGACTCTCAAGGACTGCCAATTATATGCTAAATTCATAAAGTGAGAGTTTTGGTTAAACTCAGTGGCATTTTTAGGCCATGTGGTGTCAAGTGAGGGTATAAAGGTGGACTCTCAAAAGATAGAAGCGGTAAAGAATTGGCCTAGACCAGTGAATACTTTAGATATCGGAAGCTTCTTAGGCTTAGCAGGTTATTATCATAGATTTGTTGAGGGATTTTCATCTATTGCAGCGCCATTGACCAAATTGACCCAGAAGAAAGTGAAATTCTAATGGTCGGATGCTTGTGAGAGGAGCTTGAAGGAGTTGAAGACTCGACTCACCTGAGCACCGATGTTAACCCTACATAAGGGTATCGATGGATTTGTGGCATATTGTGATGCTTCTAGGATCAGCCTTGGTTGTGTATTGATGCAGCATGGTAAAGTTATAGAATACGCTTCCAGGCAGCTGAAGGTTCATGAGAAGAATTACCCGACCCATGATCTTGAATTGGTGGCGGTGGTATACGCATTGAAGATTTGGAGACACTATTTGTATGGGGTCCATGTAGATGTGTTTACAGACCACAAGAGCCTACAATATGTGTTTACCCAAAAGGATCTAAACCTACATCAAAGGAGGTGGTTGGAGCTACTCATGGATTATGATATGAGTGTCCTTTACCATCCAGGCAAAGCTAATGTAGTAGCAGACACTCTTAGTAGGCTTTCTATGGAAAGTGTGTTCCATGTAGATGAGAGAAAAAAGGAACTGGTGAAGGATGTGCATCGACTTGCAAGGTTGGAGGTTCATTTGGTTGACTCGACTGATGGTGGTGTTATAGTTCAGAACGGGTCAAAATCGTCCTTGGTGACTGATGTGAAAGTTATACAAGATGAGGACCTTATTTTGGTAAAGTTAAAGGAAGCCATTCATAATCAGAAGGTAGAGGCCTTCTCCAAAGGGGGAGATGGTGTGCTTCGATACCAGGGTCACTTGTGTGTGTTCGGATGTTAATGATTTGAGAGATCAAATATTGCATGAGGCTCACAGATCCAGATACTTCATACATCCAGGTGCCACCAAGATGTACCATGACCTACGAAAAGTCTATTGGTGGAATGGCATGAAGAAGGACATCGCATAATTTGTAGCTAAGTGTCCAAATTGTCAGCAAGTAAAGGTTGAGCATCAAAGACTGGGAGGTGTGCTTTAGGACATTAGTATCCCTACTTGGAAGTGGGAGAAGATTAATATGGACTTCATCACAGGGTTGCCTTGCACTCGTCGACAGTATGACTCCATTTGGGTGGTCGTGGATAGGTTGACCAAAGTTGCTCATTTTCTACCAGTCAAAATCACTGATTCCGCAGAGGATTATGCCAAACTATACATCTGAGAGCTAGTTCGGTTGCATGGAGTGCCCTTGTCCATCATATCAGACAGAGGTACTAAGTTTGCCTCTCAATTTTGGAGATCATTTCAAAAGGGACTTGGTACTCAGGTCAAGCTCAGTACAGCATTTCATCCACAAATCGATGGTCAAGCTGAGCAGACTATCCAGACTCTCTAAAACATGTTGAGAGTGTATGTAATTGACTTCAAGGGTAGTTGAGATAATCATTTTCCTCTTATTGAGTTTGCATATAATAACACCTATCATTCCAGCATTCAGATGGCTCCTCTTGAGGCTCTTTATGGGTGGAGGTGTAGATCATCTATTGGTTGGTTTGAAGTTAGTGAAGCTGCGATGATAGGTCCAGATTCAGTCCATGAGGCCATGGAGAAGGTTCAACTTAAAAGAGACAGATTGAAGATAGCTCAGAGTCACCAAAAGTCCTATGTGGATGTGAGAAGGAGGGAACTTAAGTTCAAATTCAATGATTGGGTGTTTCTAAAGGTATCTCCCATGAAGGGAGTGGAGAGGTTCAGAAATAAAGAAAAACTTAGTCCCTGTTATGTTAGCCCGTACCGGATTGTGAAACGGATTGGCAAGGTGGCATATGAATTGGAGTTGCCCTCAGAATTAGCTTATTTTCATCCTATTTTCCATGTGTCACTCTTAAAAGAAGTGTTTGGGGGATCCAACTCTAGTTGTTCCAGTAGAGAGTGTAGGTGTGAAAGACAGCCTTTGTTATGAGGAGGTTCCGGTGGAAATACTAGATCTTCAGTTTGGAAGGCTAAGAAATAGGGACGTAGCTTCAGTCAAGGTTTTATGAAGGAATCAACATGTTGAGGGAGTTATGTAGGAAGCCGAGGCAGATATGATGGCTAGATACCCATATCTATTCCCTTTCGGCTCAGTTTCAGCTTGAGGTATCAGTTTTTGCCCTAAAAACTCTGTTCAGTTTCATGTTCAACTTATGTACCTCAGTTTCTTTCATGTATATGAATGTATGATGATTCATGAATTCAGTTCAGTTATGTAGTTTGGTGCGGATGTAGTCATTCTGTCAGTTTTCAGCTTATATGATCAGTATTCGAATATGATGATTTCATTTCTCTGCTTTTCTATATGTTTTTCAACATTCAAGGATGAATATTCCCAAGGGGGAGATATTGTTATACCCCAAAAGCCCTAAGTTGAGACCCAAGAGTTGAAACGGAGAAAATAGGATTTTCTTCACCAGGTCACAGAACGAGTCATCCTGTGACCCGTCAGGTTGACCACGAGTTGTTAAGTGACTTGTGGTAAGGAGTGTTGACTTATTTGGAAATTTTCAAGTTCGGGTGACCATGGGTGTGACCACAAGTTGTGGTCAGCCCCACGAGCCGTTAGGTCACCCGTGGTTAGGGATGACTGAAGGAAAAGGGAGTATGGGGCAGTGCACTTAACGGGTCCTCACCACGACTCGTGGTGTTGCCCGTGATGACTCCCAGTTGGTTTTCGGCAATGAGGACGACGGAAGGTGACCACGAGTCGTGGTCACCAGTAATGAATCATCATGTGCCCCGTGGTGACCGGTGTTGAGTTTGTGGCAGTGTACAAGACGGATGGTGGCCACGAGTCATGGACTTGGACGACGACTCGTCCAATCCCTCGTTGGGACTGGCAATCAGTGTTCCCCTGCAAATTTAGTAAGGGCTTATTCGTAATTACTATGATCCTAAGGCCTACACTACATCTTTTTAAGCTATGAATAGTGATTTTTAAGAGGGGTAAGTTCATTCTAAGCTATTCCTTTTCATGCATGCAAGTGTAGAAGTCTAGAGAGGTGATCAAGTTTAATTCTTTCCAAGTTCTACTCAATTCATCCTTGGGCAATCAGAGGAGTATAGAATCAAATTCTCTCAGGTATGGAAGGTTATGAATGGGTGAATTTGTTCACACCCATACCCAATCCCTCTCTAATTCATGAAAATCATATGTTGATCCCATAGGGTTTTAACCCAATGCATGAATTTCTTAAGTTCCTACCATGGTATAATCTAAGCATGTTTCTATTATTGAATTATGATTCATGG
>JACEIK010004471.1:2313-24577 GCA_018107945.1 Datura stramonium
ATCATAGTGCTAATCTCAAAGCTCAGGAAGTAACAAATGAACATATTATTAATATGGGTGCATGGATTGATTTAGAAATGGGATTCAAAAAAAATATGATAAAGATGTGAAAGAACAAATTAATTATCACGACCCGAACATAGGCCCAAATCTAGACACGAAATCTAGAACCATAAATGGCTACAAGTCAACCCATGGCATGAACATGATAACTAAAGCTCAACGTAAGCAAAGCGGAAACTGAATTCTGAAATAGCAAAAATCGTAATACTAAAACATCTAACCAACGGAAATATCAAAACACTGAATCCAAAGTTGAATATACAACTCAATGTTTGCAAAGCGTCTAGCATACTGACAAACTGATGGGATAATACCCTAGATAGCTCACTAGAAGTCTGAAACTGAAAATAACAACACACGACTAACTGAAGGTCCTCGAAGGATGAGGAATCACCAACAAAGCTTGTTTGGGATAAGCTCTAGAGTTTGGCTAGTGGCTGGATTGATTTTTAGCATCTGAGCCTATATCATGAAACGATACAACATAGCGTATGCGGTCAGTATATGAAATATACTGCGTATGCAAGGTAAATATAATAGGCTAAGTAAGTAACAATTGAAATAATGCATATCATAAATAATAAAATCATAATACTTTGAGAGTAAAGTCTATAGGCTGATGTCTGGAAAAAACATGAATAGACAAAACTAAAATAATTGCATATGGCTTGCCATATCTGAAAGTATAGGTAACATCTCATAAACTGATCCTTGAATCAAACCTGCTGAAAACATGATATAATATCTTATAGTATATGTATCATTGAAATCATAACGAACAACGGGGGACTCGTCTTAACCGACAACTACCATCTATGAGCACATGATGATCCCATGTCATACCCACATGGAGGAGGGCCATCCTAAGCCTTGTCAGGGCAAAGGATTAAGTAAGTTGTGATATCACGATGTGCCCTTGGGCCGATAAAATTCTCTCTTGAGAGGCCCATGTATACCTATGTTGGCGTGTAGTTCATGAGACTGGAGAACCTTAGATCTCCTAGCCTAATCGGTGCAAGAAACTACTCCCAAAACATATGATTCTCATACAATCATATATTAAATCAGAACTTAAATACTAATACATGGGAATTATTGACTCCAAAACTTGAGATAACTGAACTTATTAGCCTTGGCTAAATCATGAAATCATGCTTAACTTGAATGGGCTTGCCCAAATCTTAACATCATGCTTGCATGAAATAGTCGTTGCAAGAAAAATCATAATTACATTCATGGGTATTTTTTAACATTCTTTCATACTAAACATCGTATTGTACTTGAAAACATAGATCATAAGCTAGAATTTTCATGAAACATGCATAATTGGGCATCATATTTTTAGTACTTGAAATAATGAATTGTAATCAAAATAGGTATAAAACTTTTCCAGGAATCTTAAAACATCATTTGAAACATGAAGGGAGTTGACCCATGAATTAAACATAGAGAATTTCATAAATTTAGGTTAAAATACCATAGAATCATATACTTGAATTCATGAACTTGAGAAGGGATTTGGGCATGAGAGTGAAGAGAAACTCTCATTCATGACCCTACATACTTGACACGATCCGAGAGGGGACCGGAATCGTAGACACGTGACAAGGGATCCCGAAGGACCCCAAGTCGACCCATGGCATAAGAATTCACTAACTCAGTCGATAAACAAGAGCAAAATAAATTTATAAGTTTGGTGGAAGTCAACCAAATATAACAATAGAATAGACATCCGAAACTGAATACATATCTAAGTCTGATAAGCCTTTAATCTGGACGAGCTGATGGGACAACACCCCCAACTATCTCAATAAAGCTGAAACAAAAGAAATATGTCTGATATAACTGAAAGTCCGGTCCTCGGAAGATAAGGACTCACCAATCAACAGATGCAAATCCTAATAAGCGACTACGGATGGGGCTGAACCTGAGATTCGGATCCTTCATCATGAAATGATGCAACATAGAAGGTATGCGGTCAGTACATGGAATGTACCGAGTATGCAAGTTAAGTGAAAGCGCTAAAGCAATTTAAAATCCTTTAAGGTAAATCATACATATCAAAGGCTTGTAAGGATAAAGAGAAGACCACATGCATTCATTATGAAATCGTACTCTCATGCTTCATGATAATGCAAGGCTTTAGAACATCATGACTAACACAAATGACTCAAGCTGAACATGACATATATATCAAAAGCTTTGAGTCAACCTTACTTCAGGATCATGCATGCATCAAATAATCACGATAATGATAAATATGCAATTCTGATGTATAAAAGACAGTGGGAGACTCATCACATAACCAACATACCACGATAGAGCTTATGTGGTCTCAACTATCACACTCAAGTGGGAAGAGCCGTCCATAACCTTGCCAGGGAGATGAACGCTACCATGATATCGATATCAAGCTAAAGGGCCAATCGGGCAGGGGATAGCTCACAAGGGAGGTCCCAATAACATAAGTATCATCCTACGTTGGCGCGTTGTTCTGGGCCTAGGGTAGTCGACCCTTAACCCGCTCGGTGCTAGACTCTTCTCCCACAATATGCAATGCTCTACATCATATATAACGAAGCTCAACGTCGTCTATTGACGAAGCTCAACATTGTCTATCGACAAAGTTTAGAATGAAATCATGCATAACTTAACATCGTATGAACGAAGCTCGACATTGTCTATTGACAAGAATCATAATGAATTCATTAATGGACTCAACATCATGTGAAATGGAGCTTAACATTGTCCTTGACAAATCTTGACGATAATGTACATATCAATTAAGAATCATGCGTATAAAAGGCTTTACATCGAAACATACCACAAGCTAGGATTCATAATAAGAGTTTGAGGGAAATTCATTTCAACCATATGGTAAGCTCATATCGGGAAAAATCATTATTTGAAAACATCATATGGGCGTCACCCAAAAATTCACTATACATGGGTCTATTTAATCTACTTTGAAAACATCATCAATATCATGGGTAAGGTTGGAAACATGATTTTCATCATTTATTACATCATCATCACATTTATCATAATCACCACTTCTATGAGCTATCCATACATGGGCGTTTTAGATTCAATTTTTTTTTTGAAAAAAAAATTGTAAAAGAAATAAGGTTAGAATCTGCCCAAGCTTAGTAAATCATCAATATCAACTCAAATCAATCATGCCAATGAATGAGGATATGAGAATCATACCATTGAATAAAACCCTATATTTGATCATCTAAACAAATCACAATTTGATAGGAAATGGGCATGGGTGTGGAAGGAAGCACCCACTCATGGCCTTACATACCTGGGAATGAAGAACCCTAACTCTTCCCAATTGCCCAGCTGAGATTTCCCTTGAAAACCTTGAAATTCTCCGCAATTTCCTCCCCTGAAGGCTTGCATGCATGAAGTAATGGCCTAAGATAGATGATCCCCTGCTAAAAATCCTCTAAAAAAGGCTCAAAACGACGTGGTTTAGGCCCTTAGAACATAGGATTGTGGAAAAGCCCTTAATGAAATTTCCCTGAAAAATAGATCTGGCCCCGACCACGAGTTGTACCATCAAGTCACTACTCGTGGTTACCTCTCGTGGTCACCTCACCAGTTTTTCCCAACTTTCTGAATTTGACCATGACTGGTATACCACGACTCGTACCACCATCCTACGGGTCGTACTGTCAACCGTGGTACCATCCACCCAAACCAATATGATGTAACCACTAATCCTCACCACGACTCGTGGCTACATATTACGAGTCGTACCACGACCCCTGACGACTCACCCTGGCACCCCTGGGAATTCCACCATGACTCCTAACCACGAGTTGTACTTTCCCGTCACGACTCGTAGGACCATTTGTGAAATGACCTCAGACTCCCGAATTCATCACGACTCAAGTCACGAGTTGTAGCTCCTCACCACGATTCGTACCTCAAGTCGTACTGGTGCAAAAATTCAAGGTTTTCTGCAGTTCTCAACTTCAACTCCCGGATCTATTCTTAGTCCCCTTCCGGGGTATTACAATATCTCCCCTTTGGGAACATTCATCCTCGAATGTTAGAAACAAGCAGAAAACAGAATCATATAATTATCACACCCCAAAACTGATCATTTAAATTGAAATTTTCACGGATTGACTACCTCCGAAAAGGATTATACAGCTGCAAAGAATTAAGACCTTACACATACATTCATACACACAAAAGAGACTTGCACACATGAACAGATCACGAAAACTAGATGGAGTCAAAGGGAAAAATTGATACCTCAAGTTGGAACTGAGCTGGTAGAGAACAAATATGGATATCTAGCCATCGTGTCCACTTTAGCCTCCCATGTAGGTCCTTCAACATGTTGATTTCTCCATAAAACCTTCGGACCTGACGATCCAAGATTTCAACCGAATTTATTTCATAACTAAAGTTGTCTTTCACCCCAATGCTGTCTAACGGAACTACCAAGGCTGGATTACCCAAACACCTCTTCAAAAGTGACACATGGAAAACGGGATGAACTGAGGATAGCTCTGTTTGAAAGTCCAACTCATATGCTACCTAGCCAACCCTTCTCACAATCCGGTAATGACCAATATAACGGAGAATAAATTTACCTTTCTTTCCGAACCGCACGACTCCGTTCATGGGAGATACCTTTAGAAATACCCAATCGTCCACATCAAACTCTAAATCTCTTCTCCTCACATCATCATATGATTTCTGGTGACTCTGAGTGGTTTTCAACTGATCCCTTATCAACTGAACCTTCACCATCGCCTCATGTACCGAATCTGGTCCCATCAAAACTGCCTCACCAACCTTGAACCATTCGATGGGAGATCTACACCTCCGCCCGTAAAGAGCCTCGAACGGTGCCATTTGGATACTGGAGTGGTAACTGTTATTATAAGCAAACTCAATCAAGGGAAAATGATCATCCCAACTACCTTTAAAATCCTTAACAAATTCCCTCGACATATCCTCGAGGGTCTGGATCGTCCGTTCGGCCTGGCCATCAGTATGCAGATGGAATGCTGTACTGAGCTTGACTTGAGTCCCAAGTCCCCTTTGAAAGGACCACCAGAACTAGGAAGTAAACTGAGGACCTCGGTCTGAAATAATGGAAAAAGGCACTCCATGAATTCGAACCAACTCCCGAATATATAATTTGGCATAGTGATCTGCTGAATTCGTGGTTTTGACCAATTGAGCCCTGTTCAACCTATCTACCACCACCCAAATGGAGTCGTATTGCTGGCGAGTACGAGGTAGACTTGTTATAAAATCCATGTTAATTTCTTCCCACTTCCAGGTGGGAATACTGATGTCTTGAAGTACACCTTCCAGCCTTTGATGCTCGACCTTAACTTGCTGGCAGTTCGGACATTTCGCTACAAACTCTGCAATATCCTTTTTCTTACCATCCCACCTGTAGATATCTCTCAAGTCCCGATACATCTTCGTGGATCTTGGATGAATGGAATATCTAGTACCGTGTGCCTCCTGCAATATCCAAACCCTCACATCGTCAACGTCCCGAACACATAGCCGACCTTGGTATCTTAGAACACAGTATCCCCCTTGGGAGAAAACCTCCACCTTTTGATTCTGCACCGCCTCCTTCAGCTTCCTCAAGATTGGATCCTCATCTTGCCTAGACTTAACATCGACTACCAAGGATGATTCTGAACCGTTACGCACCACAATGCCGCCATCGGTTGAGTCGATCAATCTAACCCCCAACCTTGCAAGCTGATGGAAATCTTTCACCAACTCCTTCTTCCCCTCATCCACGTGGGACACACTTTCCATAGAAAGCCTACTAAGTGCATCCGCAACAACATTAGCCTTGCCCGGGTGGTAGAGAACACTCATGTCGTAGTCCTTCAACAACTCCAACCACCCTTCTTTGCCAAAGATTTAGGTATTTCTAAGTAAATACATATTGCAAGCTCTTGTGATTTGTGAATACATCCACGTGGACTCCATATAAATAATGCTGCCATATTTTCAATGCAAATACCACTGCGGCCAATTAAAGATCGAGGGTAATTCTTTTCATGAACATTCAGCTGTCTTGAGGCATAAGCTATTTTACCTTCCCATGCTGCATTAACAAACATCCCAGTCCGACCCTTGAAGAATCACAGTATACAATAAAGCCATTAGTACCCTCTGGTAAAGTCAACACTGGTGCTGAAGTGAGTCGGGTCTTCCACTCCTGGAAGCTTTTCTCACAAGTCTCCGATCATCGGAGCTTCACCTTTTTCTGAGTCAGTCTAGTCAATAGGGCTGCAATGGATAAGAAGCCCTCAACAAATCTTCGATAGTAGCCTGCCAAGCCTAAGAAACTCTGAATTTCTGAAGGATTCACCGATCTCGGCCAATTCTTCACCGCCTCAATCTATTGTGAGTCTACCTTTATACCCTCATTTGACACCACATGGCCTAGAAATGCCACAGAATCTAACCAAAACTTGCATTTGCTAAACTTTACATATAACTGCTAGTCCTTGAGGGTTTGAAACACTACTCTCAAGTGAGCGGCATGCTCCTCCTCGCTCCGAGAGTATATGAGAATATCATCAATGAACACAATCACAACATGTCTAGATATGCCTTGAATACCTTGTTTGTGAGATCTATAAAAGCTGTAGGGGCATTGGTTAGTCCAAAAGACATAACAACAAATTAGTAATGATCTTACTGAGTTTTGAAGGCAGTTTTTGGGATGTTACTCTCCCGAACCCTAAGCTGGTGGTATCCAAATCTGAGATCAATCTTGGAGAAACACCTGGCACCCTGGAGCTAGTCAAATAAAACATAAATTCTGGGTAAGGGGTACCTGTTCTTGATGGTAACCTTATTCAACTACCGATAATTGATACACATGTGAAGGGAACCATCCTTCTTCCGAACAAATAACATCGGTGCACCTTATGAGGAGTTACTCGGCCTGATGAAACCCTTATCTAGAAAATCTTTCAACTGATCCTTCAACACTTTTATCTCGGCTGGAGCTATTATGTAGGCCGGAATAGATATAGGTTGTGTGTCGGGAAGAAGATCTTTGCCAAAATCAATCTCTCGCTCGAGAGTCACACCTGGAAAATCATCAGGTGTCACTCTTTCTAACTCAGAGTTGATGATATTCAAATATGAGGTTTATCATTGAGAAACATTTGGCACGCTGAAGTTGGTCAAACAAGTCAGTAATCCTGGGGAGGGGATATTTGTTCTTTACTGTGACCATGTTCAACTGTCGATAGTCAATGAACATATAAAGAGAATCATCCTTCTTTCGAACAAAGAGAACTGGTGCACCCAACAAGGATTGACTAGGTCTGATGAAGCCCTTGTCTAGGAGATCATTCAAGTGCTCTTTCATCTTCTTTAGCTCAGTTGGAGCCATTTTGTAAGGAGGAATAGATATAGGCTACGTATAGAGAAGAATTCCAATACTAAAGTCAATCTCCCGATTGGGAGGGACTCCTGGTAGATCATCTGAGAAAAACTTCGGATACTCACACACTAAGGAAATAACTGGAGAGTCGGGGTCTCGGATGTAGAATCCTTAACCCAAACTAGGTGGTAAACACAACCCTTGAATATCATCTTTTTGGCCTTAAGGTAGGAAACAAAGCAATCTACAGGTACATCTGAACTACCCTTCCATTCTAAGACTGGCTTACCCAGAAATCGAAAGTCTACCATACGAGTTCTAAAATTTACTGAGGCGTAACATGCATGCAATCAATCCATAAAAAATCAAAGTCAGTCATTTATAACTCTAGTAGATCTGTTGAAGTGACTTTCTAAAGTACTGTTATAGGGCAATTTCTGTATACTTGTCGAGCTATAACTGAGTCATCGACTGGAGTAGAGATTGAGAAGGGTTCTGATAGGATTTATGGACTGACTCCCAAACTAATAGCAACATAACGCCTCACAAAAGATGAAGTACCTCCTAGATCTAACAGTGCATACACATCAACATCAAATACTCATAACATATAGAGAGATCACTTCTAGAGAGACTTCCTTCTCCTAACAAGATGTGAGGGCATAAAACCTATTTTGATGCTAACCATCACCTGCACTAGTGTATGCACCCTACTGAGTTGAGCATGCTGGTGGAGCTGCTGAACTGGTGGCTAGGTCACGACCTCTACATAGCCTTGTCTAGCTGAAGGGCAGTCTTTGAGCATGTGGACGGGCTTCCCGCACCAAAAACAATCCCCTGAACCTATTAAGAACTATTCGGGATTCTTCCTACCACACTTTCTGCAAACTGGAATGCTAGTCTCTCCTAACCTTGAGAGCCTGATCACTGTGCCCTCTAATCACGCCTAGATCTGAATGGCACACTGGCTGATAATGGTGTTGAGGCTGAAGACTCTGGTGGAACTACCGATGATATCCACCCCCAGACCTCTATTGGAAAAATCCAAAACTGTCTGTCCTGGACCTCTTGGCCTCTCTCCGTATCCTTCATCTGATCTGACTCCATCTGCTGGGTGTATATGACAAATCAAGAGTAGTCTAGGTCACTACTCAGCATTGCCATCCTACACTCCTTGACTAGTGAGATGGATACTCCATACACAAATTTGTTCATATGGGCTCTCTGGTATGCTACTATCTCCGACGTATACTTGGACAACCGGATGAATTCCAAGGAATACTTTTGAAAAGTCATATCATTTTGCTTCAAATTGATTAACTCCTCCGCCTTTGTTTTCCTCAACTCCCTAGGGAAGAATCTGTCTAAGAAAGCTATCATGAACTCATCCCATCTCACGAGAACTATGCCCACTGCTCTACCATCTCTCCACTAACGGTACAAAATATAAGCAACCCCCTTCATCTAGTAGGAGGATAAGTCTGTGCTCCCTTCTCTCGTCACCCCCATAATATGGGTGATCTTTTTTATAAACTCATGTGGGTCCTTATCCGCCCTCAACCCAAGGAACTCAGGGGGATTCATCCTCAGGAAATCTTGAACTTGAGCTGCCGTTGCACTCCCATTCTGCGGGACATGGGCCATCGTCTACTGGTTAACCTGAGTAGTTAAAGTCTGGGTTAACATCTGAAAAGTTACCCTAAACTCAACATGAGAAACCTGCTGGGGCTGGTTTGGTTTGCTGGTGCCCATCTTTATTGCCATTCTCATGGCCATTTCCATTCCATTCCTTCTTCTATTAACTCAGCATGGAGGCATGATTCTAAAAATGTGTATTGAACGAGTTAGAAGGATAGAGAGATACTTCCTCATACGACATAGATCATAAAGGAAGGAAAATTTCCTAAAACATTACGTAGCCTCTTCGTCATAAGTGTGGCGCACTCCACACCAATGAAAAAGACTGTACTCAATGCGGCTTTCGCACACACTAGGACACACTAAACCTTTGCTTTGATGCAAAGTTTTTCACTATCTGAATATAGGCTCGAATTTAGACACCGAACCTAGAACCATAAATGGCTCTAAGTTAATCCATGACATGACATGATAACTAAAGCTTAATATAAGAAAACTAGAAACTGAATTACGAAATTGCAGAAGTCTGAATAGTAAAGCACCAACCAACGAAAATATCAAAACACTGAATCAGAAGCTAAATATATAACTCAATGTCTAAAAAGCCTCGAATATACTAACGAGCTGATGGAACAATACCCCGATTAACTCACTAGAAGTTTGAAACATAAAATAACAACACTCGACAAACTAATGGTCCTCAAAGGATCAGGATTCACCAACAAAGCTTGATTGGAATTAGCTCTGGGGTCTGGCTAGTAGCGGGACTGATTCTAAGCATTTGCGCCTATATCATGAAATGATACAACATAGAGTATGCGGTCAGTACTTGAAATGTATTGAGTATGCAAGGTAAGTATAAAAAGCCGAGCAAGTAAAAATTGAAATCATGCATATCATAAATCATAAAATCATAATACTATGAGAGTAAAGGCTACATGCTGATGTTTGAAAAAAAACATGTATAGACAAAACTGAAATAAGTGCATATGGCTTTGCATAATTGAAAGCATAGGTAAAATCTCATAACTTATCCTTGGATCAAACCTTCTAAAAACATGATATAATATCTTATAGTATATGCATCACTGAAATCATATGGAACAATAGGGGACTCGTCTTAACCGACAACCACCATGTGTGAGCGAATGATGATCCCACGTCTTACCTATGCAGTGGAGGGTCATCCTAAGCCTTGCCAAGGCAAAGGATTAAGTAAGGTGTGATATCATAGTGTGCCCTTGGGTCGGGGAAACGCTCTCTTGAGAGGCCCCAAAGTATACCTATGTTGGCGTGTAGTTTAGGAGACTGGGGAACCTTGGAACCCCTAGCCTACTCGGTGCTAGACACTACTCCTAAAAAATATAATGCTCATATAATAATATATCAAATCATAACATAAATCTTAACATATGGGGAGTATGGACTCCAAAATATGAAATAAGTGAACTTATTATCCTTGGCTAAATCATGAAATCATGCTTAACTTGAATGGGCTTTCCGAAATCTTAACATCATGCTTGCATGAAATAGGCATTGTAAGAAAAATCATAATTACATTCATGGGTAATATCATAACAGTCTTTCATACTAAACATCTTATCATGCTTGGAAATATAGATCATAAACTCGACTTTTCATGAAACTTGCATAATTGGACATCATGTTTTTAAAACTTGAAATCATGAATTGTAATCAAAATAGGTATAAAACCTTCCCACGAATCTTAGAACATCGTTTGAAACTTGAAGGTATTTGACCCATGAATTAAACATAGAGAATTTCATAAATTTGGCTTAAAACCTAATAGATTCATACATATGAATTCATGAACTTGAGAAGGAATTTGGGCATGAGAGTGAAGACAAACTCTCATTCATGACCCTATATAACTGGGTAAGATGATTCTACACCCTTCATAGAAAGCCCAAGATATTTGGGAAAGAACTTGGAGAATTCTTAGACTTGATCTTCAATGGAACCCTCCAATTTTGCGTGCATAGGACAAAATAATTTAGGATAGGATAAACATTCTCAAAACCCTTCTAACAAAGCTTAAAATAATGTAGTTTAGGACTAGGGAGCTTACGAATTACGAAAACACCCTCACTAAATGCACTGGCAAAATGACTCTGCCAGTCCTCACTAGGGAATTCATGAGTCGTTAGGACCACCCTCAACTTGTGCTACACACTCGTTACCGTTACTGAAAATTTAGACCTTCAACTTTTCATCCTAACCAAGACTTACTTCATGGGTCATTAAGTGACACAACGACTCGTGGCTCCATCTGTGGTCACCTGTTATACCCCGAGAATTTAAGAATCGGATCTAGAAGTGAATCGAAGAAAAATTGGAAAAATGTTGCAGCAGTGTAGGACGAGTCGTTGGACAACTCGTCAAGGGACCCCACGAGTCATCGAGTGACTCGTGGGAAGGCCTGGAAGGATGAGGGACTCGAGGTCTCCATGGGTGATGTAACGAATCGTGGTCAGCCACCACGAGTAGTCATGTCAGTCGTGGGGGTGGTTCTAGAGGAAGATTGGAAAATTGATCTAGCGCACTTGATGGGAGGTGGAAACGAGTCGTGGCCACTAGGAACGAGTCATCATGTTACCCGTTAGGAGCCCCGGTAGACCAGTTATCCAGTGAACTTAACGAGCGAATCAATGGATTGTGAGTCCTGGAGACGAGTCGTCGGGTCGTCCGTTAGGACCCCCTGATAGTTATTTTCAGCGAATTCAGTAAGGGCTTTTCTGTAATTACGAAGTTCTAAGGGCCTATACTACATAGTTTTAAGCTCGTATTAGAGGGTTTTTAGCAGAGAAAAACCTTTCTTAGACCATTTCTCTCATGCATACAAGGTTGGAGGCTTGAAGGGAAGTATGAAGGTGATTCTCAAGGTTTTCAAGGGGAATCTCAGCTGGGAAATTAGGAAGAGTTAGAATTCTTCAATCCCAGGTATGTAAGGCTATGAGTGGGTGCTTCCTTCCATACCCATGCCCATTCACTATCAAATTGTGATTGGTTTGTAATGATCAAGTATGGGGTTTCATTCAATTGCATGATTCTTACATCTCTATTCATGGGCATGATTAAGTTGAGTTGATATTGATGATTTACCCAGCCAGCTTAGGCGGATTCTAACTTAATTTCTTTTAAAAAAATTATTTTTCTAAAAATTGAATCTAAAATGCCCATGTGTGGTTAGTTCATAATAGAAGTGATTGTGGAAGAATGTGATTATGATGGGATAGATGATGAAAGGCATGTTTTCAACCTGACCCATGATTTTGATGATGTTTTTAAAGAAGCTTAAATAGACCCAAGTATGGTAGAGCTTTGGGTGATTCCCGTATGATGTTTTCAAATAGTGATTTTCCCCGACATGAGCTTACCACATGGTTGAGATGAAATTTTCCTTTAACCCTTATTATGAATTCTAGCTTGTGGTATGTTTCAAAGTAAAGCCTTCTATATGCTTAAATCCTTAATTGATACGCATATTATTATAGACTTTTGTCAAGGACAATGTTGAGCTTCATTTCACATGATGTTGAGTCTAAGTATGATTTCATTTTAAGCTTTATCGAAACGACATTGTTGAGCTTCATATTTATATGATGTCTAGTGTATGCATGATTTCATAATGAGCTTTGTTAATAGACCATTTGAGCTTCGTTTCATACGATGTTTAGTTTATGCATGATTTCATATTGAGCTTTGTATTTATATGATGTAGAGCAATGCATGTTTTGGGAGAAGAGTCTAGCACAGAGAGAGCTAAGGGTAAAAAACCCTACGCCTCAGAACTACGCGCCAATGTAGGTTGATTCTATTATATTATTGGGACCTCCGTTATGAGCCATCTCCGGCCCGTGGCCCTTCAGCTTGATATCGATATCATGGCAACGTCCTTAGCCCTGACAAGATTTTGGATTTCTCTGCCCACTTGAGTGTAATAGTAGGGACCACGTAAGCTCTATCATGGTATGTCGATTAAGTGACGAGTCTCCCACTGTCTATATCATTCGAACTTGCATATCCATTACTCATGATAATTATCTTATGCATGCATGTTCAAAAAGCAAGGTTTGACTCGTTGTTCAACTTTTTATATAAATGTTATATTTTAGCTTTGAGTCGTTTGAGTAAGTTATGTGGTTCTAAAGCCATGCATGAACATGTTATGATAAGAGTATGATTTTAGAATGAATGCATGTGTGTTCTACTTACTCTTCAAAGCTTATTATATGTATCAATGGTTTTAAATAATTTATGTTATTAAAGCGGTTTTACTTACCTTGAATACTCGGTACATTCCTTGTATTGACCGCATACCTTCTATGCTGCATGGTCTCATGATGTAGGATCCATATCACAGGTTCAACCCCGTTCATAGTCGCTTATCAGAGTTAACACCTTCTAGATTGGTGAGTCCTCATCTTTCGAGGACTATACTTTCAGTTACCTTAGATGTATTTTTAGTTTCAGTATTTCTGAGCTAGTTGGAGGTGTTGTCCCATCAGCTCGTCCAGATTAGAGGCTTATCAGACTTAGACATGAATTCATCTTCAGACATTCATTCTGTTATTATGTTAAGTTAGACTTCCGCTGAGTTTAAGATTATGTTTCTTAATGTTTATTGTCTAAGTTAGTTAAATGCTTATGCCGTGGGTTGACTTGGGGTCTCTCGGGGTCCCTTGTCCCGTGTCAATGATTCGGGTCCCTTCTCGGGTGATGACAAACTTGGTATCAGAGCCATATGTTTGAAGTGTCCTAGGGAGTCTAAAAGCCGCGTTAAGTAGAGTCTTTTTCATAGGTGTGAAGCGCGCCACACTTATGACGAAGAGGCTATGAAATGTTTTAGGAAATGTTCCCATCTTTCATGATCTATGTCGTGCAATGAAAAGTCTATTTATCCCTCTAATTGCAGAATCATGGCTCCTCGAAGGATGAATGGAAGGAGAAATGGAGACGGTGAAACCTACGAGGATGGAATGGGTCGTGGGCATTTATAGGTCCCATCGGATTAGGAGCCTCAAGCACCGGAGCCATCCGCCCATGCTGAGTTTTGGGCCCCTATCTAGATGTTTGCGTAGGCCTTGACCGCTCAGGTCAACCAGCAGGCCGTTGCACATGTTTCGCAAAATTGCAGTGCAGCGGCAACTCAAGTCAGGGACTTCTTGAGGATGAACCCCTCGGAGTTTCTTGTGTCCAAGGTAGATGAGGACCTGCATGAGTTCGTGGATTAGGTTATCAAGATAACCCAGGTCATGGGGGTGAGTAGTGTTGAGTGCGCAGGGTTTGCCTGCTACTAGTTGAAGGGGGTTGCACATATATGGTCCTGTCAATAGAAGGATAGCAGGATCACCGGAGCAGGTCCGGTTACTTGGGAAGAGTTCCATGTTGCATTCCTGGATCAGTTCTTCCCTCGGGAGATGAGGGAGCTGAAGGCAGCTGAGTTTGTAAATCTGAAGCAAGGGAGGATGACAGTACTAGAGTATTCCCTTGAGTTCACCCACCTATCGAAGTATGCTCCTGAGTTGGTGGCCGATCATAGGGCGCAATTTGAGCAGGTTTGTGCAGGGAATAGCAGGCTACTTGGATAAGGAATGAAGGGTTGCTATGCTCCATCAGCATATGGACTTTCCTCGGATGGTGTTGTATGCCCAGCAGATGTAGGCGACACATTCGAGAGAAAGAGAGGGCAAGAGGGCCAGGACTGATGATCACAGATTTCCTCAGTTTAGGTCAAGAGGTGGGAACCGTCAGAAGACCTACCAGAGATCATCCACCCCAGCTTCATCAGCTTCGAGTGTTCCATTTCGGCATAGGTACGATCAGAGAGGGTGAGCATTAGGCTCGAGGGGTCAGAGCAGCAAGCCCACAGATTCAGGTGTCCCATCTTGTCGCAGATATGGCCAAGGGCATGCAGGTCAGTGCTTGGAAAGTTCGGGTGCGTATTTCAGGTGCGGGAAACTGGGAACATGCTCAATGATTTTCCAGCGGCGAGGTAGGACCATATTGGGGTCTGAGGTCCATCTTCCAGTTCAGCAGCCCCTCCCCCACGTACAACACATCAGGGGGGATCAACTAGCACTGCTGGTGGGCAGTGCCAGAACAGGTTCTATGCTTTAGCCACTCTCCAGAAGTAGGAGGCCTTGCCAGACGTTGTTACTGGTATGTTACGAGTCTTCCATGTTGATGTTTATTCTTTGTTAGATGCAGAGGGCACCTTGTCCTTTGTGACACCTTATGTAGCCAGTATCTTTGAAGTCAGTCCCGATGTCTTGTCAGAATCCTTCTCAGTTTCTACTCTAGTACGTGACTCAGTTATAGCTAGACGGGTGTATAGAAATTGCCTAGTCTTGGTCCTCCATAAGGTCACCTCAGCAGATCTGATAGAGTTATCCATGACCGATTTCAATGTTATTCTCGGCATGGATTTGTTGTATGCTTTTTATGTTCCCATCAATTGCAGGACCTAGTCAGTAGAGTTTAGATTTTCGGGTGAGCCAGTCTTAGAATGGAAGGGTAGTTAAGTTGTGCCTGTAGATTGCTTCATTTCCTACCTCAAGGCCAGGAAGATGATTTCCAAGGGTTGCATGTACCATTTGGTTAGGGTCAAGGATGTTGAGTCCGAGACCCCAACTATCCAGTCAGTTCCAGTAGTACGTGAGTATCCAAAGGTCTTTCCGGATGATTTGCCAGGTATTCCTCCCGAGCTGGAGATTGACTTCGGTATTGACCTTCTTCTTGATACACAGCCTATATCCATTCCTCCCTACAATATGGCTCCAGCCGAAGGATTTACTAGATAAGGGCTTCATTAGACCGAGCCAGTCGCTATGGGGCGCACCAGTATTATTTGTTCGGAAGAAAGATGGTTCCCTTCGTATGTGCATTGATTATCGAAAGTTAAACAAAGTCACTATCAAGGACAGGTATCCCTTTACCCAGGATCGATGATTTGTTCGATCAGCTTCAGGGTGCTAAGTGTTTCTTGAAGATAGATCTCAGATCGGGGTATCATCAGCTCAGTGTTCGGGGGAGTTATATCCCAAAGACGGCATTCAGAACACGGTATGGTCATTACTAGTTTCTAGTTATGTCTTTTGGACTAACGAATACTCTTGCAGCTTTTATGGACCTGATGAACAGGGTGTTCAAGTCATATTTGGACATGTTTGTGATCGTGTTCATTGATGAAATCTTAATATACTCTCGAAGCAAGGAGGAGCATGCCGCTCACTTTAGGGTAGTACTCCAGACCCTCAAGGACCACCAATTGTATGCAAATTTCAGCAAGTGTGAGTTTTGGTTGGACTCCAGAGCATTCTTGGGCCATGTGCTGTCTAGCGAAGGCATAAAAGTGGACTCGCAAAAAATTGAGGCGGTGAAGAATTGGCGCAGACCGGTGAATCCTTCAGATATACGGAGTTTCTTAGGCTTAGTTGGCTACTATCGGAGGTTTGTTGAGGGTTTCTCATCCATTTCAACACCTTTGACTAAGTTGGCTCAAAAGAAGGTGAAGTTTCAGTGGTCGGAGGCCCTTGAGAAAAGCTTCCAAGAGTTGAAGGCTCGACTAACTTCGGCACCAGTGTTGGCCCTACTTGAGGGTAACGATGGTTTCGTGGTGTATTGTGATGCTTCCAGAGTTGGACTCGTGTGTGTGTTTATGCAGTGTGGGAGGGTGATATCTTATGCCTCTCGACAGCTGAAGGTACATGAGAAGAATTACCTAACCCATGATCTTGAATTGGTCACGGTGGTGTTCGCATTGAAGATATGGTGGCATTACCTGTATGTGGTCCACGTGGATGTATTTATGGACCACAAGAGCTTGCAATATGTGTTCACACAGAAAGATCTAAATCTTCGACAAAGGAGGTGGTTTGAGTTACTTAAGGATTATGACTGAGTGTCCTTTACCACACAGGCAAGGCTAATATGGTTGCGGACGCACTTCGTAGGCTCTCGATAGAGAGTGTGTCCCATGTGGATGAGGGGAAGAAGCAATTGGTTAAAGATGTTCACCAGCTTGCAAGGCTGGGAGTTAGATTGATCGACGCGACCGATGGCGGTGTTGTTGTACATAACAAGTCAGAATCATCCTTGGTGGTTGATGTTAAATCCAGGCAAGATGAGGATCCAAATTTGAGGAAACTGAAGGAGGCGGTGCAGAGTCAAAAGGTGGAGGTTTTCTCCCAAGGGGGAGATGGTGTGTTATGATATCAGGGTCGTCTGTGTGTCCCAGAGTGGATGGTTTGAGAGTTCAAATATTATACAAGGCTCATGGTTCCAAATATTCTATTCATCCATGATCCACGAAAATATATCGAAATTTGCGAGAAATCTATTGATGGGATGGTATGAAGAAGGATATTGCGGAGTTCGTAGCAAAATGTCCAAACTGTCAGCAAGTGAAAGTCGAGCATCAAAGACCTGAAGGCATACTTCAGGATATTACCATTCCCACTTGGAAGTGGGAACAAATCAATATGGACTTAATTACAGGTATACCTCGTACTCACCGGCAATACGACTCCATTTGGGTGGTGGTATACAGGTTGACCAACGCTACACACTTCCACCGGTCAAGACCACGGATTCAGCAAATGATTATGCTAAGCTGTATATTCGGGAGTTGGTTCGGCTTCATGGAGTGCCCTTGTCTATTAATTCGGACCGAGGTACTCAATTTACCTCTAAATTCCAGTATTCGTCTCAAAAGGGGCTTGGGACTCAGGTTAAGCTAAACACAACTTTTCATCCTTAGACAACCATCCAAGTAAAATGAACCATTCAGACCCTTGAGGACATGTTGAGGGCATGTGTTATGGATTTCAAAGGTAGCTGGGATGATCACCTGCCCTTGATCGAGTTTTCTTATAATAATAGTTACCACTCCAGTATCCAGATGGCACCGTTCAAGGCTCTGTATGGGCAAAGGTGTAGATCTCCCATCAGATGGTTCGAGGTTGGTGTGGCAGCCATGATAGGACCTGATTCAGTTCATGAGGCGATGGTGAAGGTTCAGTTGATAAGGGACCGACTGAAAATCGCTTAGAGCCATCAGAAATCGTATGCTAATGTGAGGAGAAGAGATTTGGAGTTTGATGTTGACGACTGGGTGTTTCTAAGGGTATCTCCCATGAAGGGGGACATGCAGTTCGAAAAGAAGGGTAAACTCAATCCTCGCTATGTTGTCCCCTACCAGGTTGAAATAAGAGTTGGTAAGGTGGCGTATGAGTTGGACTTACCTTCACAATTGGCTTCAGTTCATCCCATGTTCCATGTATCTCTTTTGAGGAAGTGCATAGGTGATCCAGCCTTGGTGGTTCCGGTAGACAGCGTTGGTGTGAAAGACAGCCTTAGTTATGATGAAATTCCGATTGAAATTTTGTATCGACAAGTTCAGAGGTTGAGGAACAAAGAGGTACCTTCAGTTAAGGTTTTATGGAGGAATTATCATGTTGAGAGAGCCACATGGGAAGACGAAGCTGACCTGATGACTAGATACCCACATTTGTTCTCTACCGGCTCAATTCCGACTTGAGGTATTAGTTTTGCCCTAAGACTCCATTTAGTTTTCATGTTCAGTTCATATGTACAAGTTTCTTTTATGTGTATGAATTTGTGTGTGAGGTCTGAATTCAGTTCAGCTGTATGGTTCTATTCGGTGGTGGTCATTCTATAAAAATTTCGGTTAAAACACTTAGTTTATGGCTGTGATGAGTTTTATGATTCAGTTTCCTGCTTGTTTCTAACATTCGAGGATGAATGTTCACAAGGGGGAGATATTGTTATACCCCGAGAATTCAAGAATCGGACCCGGAAGTGAATTGGAGAAAAACTAGAAAAATATTGCAGCAGTGCAGGATGAGTCGTTGCACAACTTGTCAAGGGACCCCACGAGTCATAGAGTGACTCGTGGGAAGTCCTGGAAGGATGAGGGACTCGAGGTCCCCAGGGGAGATGTAGTGACTCGTGGTCAACCACCATGAGTCGTCATGTCAGTCGTGGGGTGGTTCTAGAGAAATATTGGAAAATTGATCAAGTGTACTTGACGAGAGGTGGAAACGAGTCGTGGCTGCTGGGGACAAGTCGTCATGTCACTCGTTAGGAGCCCCAGCGGACCAATTATCCAGTGAACTTAACGAGCGAACCAATGGATTGGAGCCCTAGACACGAGTCGTCGGGTAGTCCGTTTAGGACCCACCTGACAGTTATTTTTAGTGAATTCAGTAAGGTCTTTTTCATATTTCCTAAGTTCTAAGGGCCTATACTACGTCGTTTTAAGCTTGTATTAGAGGGTTTTTAGCAGATAAAAACCTATCTTAGGCCATTTCTCTCATGCATGCTAGGTTGGAGGCTTGAAAGGAAGAATCAAGGTGAATTCCCAAGGTTTTCAATGGGAATCTGAGCTGGGAAATTAGGAAATGTTAGAATTCTTCAATCCTAGGTATGAAAGGCTATGAGTGGGTGCTTCTTTCAACACCCATGCCCATTTCCTATAAAATTGTGATTGGTTTTTAATGATAAAGTATGGAGTTTCATTCAATTGCATGATTCTTACATCTCTATCTTACATCTCTATTCATGGGTATGATTAAATTGAGTTGATATTGATGATTTATCCAGCTTGGGTAGATTCAACCTTAATTTCTTTTACAAAAATTATTTTTCTAAATATTTAATCTAAAATGCGCATGTGTGGATAGTTCATAATAGAAGTGATTGTGGGAAGAATGTGATGATGTTGGGATAGAGGATGAAAGGCATGTTTCTAACCTTACCCATGATTTTGATGATGTTTTCAAAGAAGATTAAATAGACCCAAGTATGCTAGAGCTTTGGGTGATGCCCATATGATGTTTTCAAATAGTGATTTTCCCGGACATGAGTTTATCATATGGTTGAGATGAAATTTTCCTTCAAGCCTTATTAGTAATTCTTGTTTGTGGTATGTTTCAAAGTAAAGCCTTTTATATGCGTAAATCCTTAATTGATATGCATATTATTATCGAGCTTTGTCAAGGACAATGTTATGCTTCATTTCACATGATGTTGAGTCTAAGTATGATTTCATTTTAAGCTTCTGCGTAACGAAATTGTTGAGCTTCATATTTATATGATGTCTAGTGTATGCATGATTTCATAATGAGCTTTATCAATAGACAATGTCGTGCTTCATTTCATACGATGTTGAGTTTATGCATTATTTCATGTTGAGATTTGTATTTATACTATGTAGAGAAATGCATGTTTTGGGAGAAGATTCTAGCACCGAGCGGGCTAAGGGTCGATAACCCTACGCCACATAACTATGTGCCAACGTAGGTTGATTCTATTATATTATTGGGACCTCCCTTGTGAGCTATCCCCAGCCTGATTGGGCCTTCAGCTTGATATCGATATCATGGTAGCGTCTTTAGCCCTGACAAGATTTTGGATGGCTTTGCCCACTTGAGTGTAATAGTCGGGACCACGTAAGCTCTATTGTGGTATGTTTGTTAAGTGACGAGTCTCCCACTGTCTATATCATTCGAATTTGCATATCCATTACTCATGATAATTATCTTATGCATGCATGTTCAAAAGCAAGGTTTGACTCATTGTTCAGCTTTTGATATAAATGTTATGTTTTAGCTTTGAGTTATTCGAGTCAGTTATGAGGTTCTAAGGACATGCATGAACACGTTATGATAAGAGTATGATTTCAGAATGAATGCATGTAGTATTCTACTTACTCTTAAAAGCTTATTATATGCATGAATGGTTTTAAATGATTTATTTTATCAAAGCGGTTTTACTTGCCTTGCATACTCGGTACATTCCACATACTGACTGCATAACTTCTACGTTGCATCGTTTCATGATTTAGGATCCATATCACAGGTTCAGCCCCGTTCGTAGTCGCTTATCAAAGTTAGCACCTGCTAGATTGGTGAGTCCTCATCTTTCGAGGACTAGACTTTCAGTTACCTTAGATGTATTTTCAGTTTTAGTATTTCTGAGCTAGTTAGGGGTGTTGTCCCATCAGCTTGTCCAGATTAGAGGCTTATCAGACTTAGACATGTATTCAGCTTTAGACGTTCATTCTGTTGTTATGTTCAAGTTAGACTTCCGCTGAGTTTATGAATATGTTTCTTCATGTTTATTGACTGAGTTAGTTAAATGCTTATTCCATGGGTTGACTTGGGGTCTCTCGGGGTCCCTTGACCCGTGTCTACGATCCGGGTCCCCTCTCGAGTCGTGACATCACCCCCTGACTACGACTCATCCCTAGCTTGCCTTCCCCTTCACGAATAACTCCATGACTCATTGGGTGACCCCATAAGTCACCTGACGTGTCGTTCTGTGACTTGTGCGAACATTTTTTATTTTCTCTGCTTCAACTCTCGGGTCTGATCTTAGAAACTTTTGGGGTATTACATTAATAGAGATGGAGCGCGCACTAAAAATGTATTGTCATGAATTATTATGGTGATCAAAACTCTTGGGAAAAATAATTTTGCATTTACAGGGAATAGTGAAAAGATATATTAAGAAAGTAATGAAAATATTTTACAAGAAAGGGCTAAACCTATCTTTGAACTATCAAATTTGGTGCAAAAATACCCTCCGTTTATATTTTGACTCCAAACATTTCCGATGTCAATCTAATAGCTTTATAATGCCTTTATTTTTAACGATTCTAATTTAAATTATTATTAAAATTTTCATTTATTATGTTCCACTCTCTAGTTGGTTGATTTTTTAAAATTAAACTTAACTAATTAAAATCCAACTCAAATTTGAATCCACCTAGTTATTTCTTCCTGACCCATTTTATATCCCTACACTCAAATTATAAAACTAGAAAATGGAAGTTGATCCCGTCGGGTTGGACGTCATTCTGTTTGAGACTCCCGGCGAGTATGTGGCTAAAATCATCATCGCTAAGTTTTCTCATGAATGCTGACTTTCTGCCGATCCTCGTAATCATGATTGCAATGTTTACTAGTGCATCGCTAAGAGATTTCAAAAATCTAGAATCCTTGATAAGGGAAATGCCAGAGACTGTCGAAATGAAATTTATCAACTTCTCACTGAAGCACACAATCAAACTCGAAGCACTGTTGTTAACTGCCACAATGATGATGAATAGAG
>JACEIK010004471.1:24838-40763 GCA_018107945.1 Datura stramonium
GGAAGTCATTAGAGTTAAAAGTTGAATTAAGATTTTACCCCTATTTAGATTAATATGTTATAGAATATTTAATTATTTAATAATTATATTGAATTAGAAATTGTCACGACCCAAATGGCTGTGATTTGCATCCATATTAATCCTCCGATGGGCGAACCAACTAATCCAGATACTACCCTAAAATTGAGACATGCAAAACAGGTAAATGCTATTTTAATTATTGAAATAACTTCGCATCATAAATCAATCGCTTATACCAACATTACAAAGAAAAAATACCCAAGGCCTAAAAGTCATTGCACAAGACATCTATTTTCACAAATAAGGAACTAAAACAAGAAAATAAAATAAGTGTTCAAATGTCTGAAAGAAGGACATCTACAAGGAAGGACTGATCTGTGTCCTCATCTGCTCACCTTCTCAATCCACAAAAAGTTGATGGTTCAGTGGTGAAAGCGCGAAGAACTGTCAGGCTCTAACTCTGCACTAAGAAAAGAATGTAGGGTTAGGGTCAGTACATACCACAACACTGGTAAGCATCATCTGCCGACCTTACATAATAACATATAAGTACAACAATAGAGATATAAAAAGGGTCCTCAACTTTAAGAAAAATTACAATCCATTTTATGAACACTAGAGCTACTCAGGAATAAGTTTGTCTACTCACTGGATTAGGCCTCTCGCAGCAGAAATCATGTGCCCGCCGCCGCGGTTTAGCCTCAGCGGAAATGGTTCCGCTGGAGCGGCACTGCTTAGGAAGTAGCTCGACATGTTGATCCCTTCTCAATTCATCCAACCCACGGTTCAATAAATCAACAATTAAAATTTCACATACTCCATGAATCTATCAAACAACCATAATGAGTAACAATCACAATAGCTATTAAGAGCTATAAATCCTCAGTTATTCACAACGACTACTACTCAATAACTACTCATGGTGACAAAGTCGCACTCAGCATTAACACCATGTTCATTGTTATCAATTTGCTTCATATACATAATAAGTTTGTACATTCTCAAAGTAAATTTCACATCCACCTTATGAACATAATTGAAATCATAAAGAAAACGCAAATAACATAACCAAGGGTAATATGACGGGCACACGCCTCCGCCATCTCACCTTAACACTAAACCACACGAATGTTGTACACACATGCCAGTGGTATTATTTATGCCCATCCAGTCATGACATGTAAGGAACTTTAGAAATCAATGTATTGTGCCGGCATGGCACCCGCTCCGGCATGGCACCCGCTCCCACTCATATGCTCGTTCAGATGCTCCCCTCAGACACGAGCCACTCAAATATTATTATTCGATGCCCAGATACTCCTCTAGGGCTGGAGCCTCTCATTTTAGGATGCTAAAATATTCCCATTCATTATTCTCATAAAAGGAATTTCAAGTGCATCATTGCATCATACAGAAAGTTACAATTTACTTCTCAAACCAATTAACTATTCTCTCATTAACATAGTGTAATCATCTTACAAACCATTCATCACAGGTAATTACATTAGCATATGTGCACAATCATTTAACAAGTCATCACAATTCAATATCACATCTTAGTCACATTCTTAAGATAAATTAACAACAATAGATTCACATATCACATAAACGTCCGAAGAACAATCATATATAAGCATTGCACACTATACCCAACATTATATAGGTCTATCCCTATTAACTGTAACCTACCTTGATATGGAAGAAACAAATTCAACTACTCCGCGGGAGCCTTTCCTTTCCTCAAAGCTTCAGAATAAGTGAAATCTACACAGCAAGGGTAATTCGTTAATTACTCTTCAACCTTCGGGTCTAACGAATCAATAACTCCACTTTGGGGTAATTTTGAGAGTAAAATCCCCAATTCTTCTAGGTTCTAGACCTATAATTCCCACGTAACCCTCATTCCCGACATGTAATTCTAAGTGAATGATCAACACAATTCAACATCATCAAAATCACCCCACAATCCATCCCTATGGTTCTTCTATAAAACATCTACCATTAGAGGCCTACAAAGATTCTAGAACCAAAACTACTCATCTTAGAGATAGAAAATCAGAAATCTTACATTGGGTGAAGGGTTTACTGCTCTGGAGAATTTTCCTGTTCCTCAGACCTCTTGATCATGATTTTAGAGTAATGGGGTAAAACCCCGTAATTCCCACTTAAAATCCACTTTCTAATTCCCCTCATCCGTTTTAGAATTCATAATTCTATTGCAGCAGACCCACTACAACGTTCATAGAATCAATGTGGTCGTTCAAGTGGTTACTTCCCAATTTCACCATGGCGGGACTTCGATCGCTACTGCGGTCTCACTGCGGCGGGAATCCCACCACTGAAGTGTTTCCCTGGACTAGTAGCTCCCCAAAATGCACAGTTCTATACCTAGTTTATTTCACAAACTCCCTATCTCATCCATAGCCAGTTTTCTGTGTTCTATGCCCTTGACCATCCCATAACGATGTCCGGGTCATTATATCAGATACCAATTAAAATATCATTTGTCCACGAATTATCTATACAAAAGTAGGTAGGATATGTACTAGATATTATGAAAAACTGGGTATATTTGACCCACATATCTGCCTTGGTCTCCCAAGTAGCTTCTTCCAATGGACGATTCTTCCGCTGGACTTTTACTACCAGAATCTCCTTGAACCTCAACTTTCGAACCTTGCTGGAAATATCACAATAGGTTCCTCCTCATATGACAGATTCTCATCCAGCAGCACAGAGTCCCAGTTGATGATATATGTTCTATCCCCATGGTACTTTTTCAGCAAGGACATATGTTATACCTCGGAAGCCCAAAGATCAAACCTGGGTGTTGAAATGGAGAAAAACTCAAAATTGGAACCACGTATCAGGATGGGTCGTGAAGTGACCTGTGAGAGCAGTCCACAAGTCGTGATGTGACTCGTGGGGAGGCCAGGTGAGGAGTTTTGAAATATGAGAAACAGGATTCCCACAGGCATGACCACAATTCGTAGTCAGGCCCAACTAGTCATTAGGTATGTCGTGGGGAAGGTGAGTAAGAAAAGAGAAGAAAGAGGCAATGTACTTGACGGGAGGACCCCAGGAGTCGTGGTCAGTCACCAAAATTTGTGGGGAGGGTCGTGGTAAGCTAACTGAAGAATTCATGGTATTGAGGCACTGTACATAACGAGTGGTGACCATGAGTCGTGGTCACCTAGTAACAAGTTGTGATGTCTTCCATTATGATCCAGGAGACCTGATGAGCAGTGTACTTCATGGATAAACATATAGGACGAGTTGTTGGGTCCCTCGTTGGGACCATCTGACTGTTACTTTCTGTGAATTTAGTTAGGGCTTTCTCGTATTTCTAAGATCTTAAGGCCTAAACTACATCGTTTTGAGTTATGAATTATGACTTTTAAAGGGGTTAAGTTAATTTTAGGCCTTACTCATTCATGCATGCAAGGTAGAAGGTGAGAGAGGGTGATCAAGGCTAGTGTTCCTCAATTCCTCTTCAATTTCTTCTTGGGATATTAAAGAAGTTTAAGAATCAGCTACCAACAGGTATGTAGGGTTATGAATGGGTGAAATATTTCACATCCATGCCTAATCCCTCTCTAAATCATGAATGTTCTATGACTATTGTATGGGGCTTTAATCTAAATGCCTGAATTTCCTAATTCTCTACATGGGTATGATTTGATTATGTTTCTACTGCTGAATTATGGAGAATGGGCAAGTTTTATAATGTTTTCAATTAACAATCATGTCTCTAGCTTTATGAATAAAATAGCCCATTGATGAAAATTTCATGAAAGATGAGATTTGTGATGAATGTATGATGATGATGAGATATTATGATGAAAAGTTTTTTATCAAGCTACCGATGTTTACAATCATGTTTTTAATATGAATTGAGTATTTTCAAGTATGATAAAGCTTTGGAAAATGACCACATGTTCCAAGTATGATTGATGATTTCTCAAATTGAGCTTACCACATGGTTTTGGAGCGAAGACTCCCAATTATCTTTCAGCTTGTGGTATTGTTTGAGTTAAATATTCTCATATGCATGATTTCATATTTGAGATGTATTTGATGATTGAGCATCGTCAATAGACGATATTGAACTTCATTGAATAACAATGTAGATCATATGCATGTTTTTGGGAATAGTGTCTAGCACTGAGCAGGCTAAGGGTCGATTACCCTATGCCTCATAAAAACTCACCAACGTAGGTTTATACTTATATGTTACTTAGGGACCTCCCTTGTGAGCAATCCCCAGCCCTATTGACCCACGAGCTTGATATCGATATCATGGTATAGTTCCTAGCTCTGGCAAGGTTTGGATAGCTCTACTCACTTGAGTGTGATAGTTGGGACCACGTAAGCTCTATCGTGGTATGTCAGTTAAAAGACGACTCTCCCATTGTTCCTCATGATTTCAGTTATGCATATCCATTATTCCTAAGATTTACATATGTATGCATGTTCTAAAGCGGTTGGACTCAATGTTCAGTTTTAATTATAAATATCAGATTTTAGGTTTGAGTCAATCGATTTAGTTACGACGTCTATTGTGTTATGATGAGATCATGATTTCAGAAAGAATGCACGCAAGCCCTACTCTCAGATTCTTACCATCTATGTTTTACATTATGCATGTCTTTAAATGATTTTACTTACTGAAGTGGTATTATTTACCATCCATACTCAGTACAATCCACGCACTGACCGCATACTCTATGTTGTATCATTTCATGATACAAGATCCGGTTTGCAGGTTCATCCCTGATCATAGTTAGTCTTCTGAGATAGCAACATACATTGTTGGTGAGTCCTCATCTTCTGAGGACTAGACTATTCAGATTTTTCTGATGCACTTTCAGTTTTAGATTGTTGAGTTAGTTGGGGGTCTTGTGCCATTAACTCGTCATGTTTAGAGACTTTTCAGACATATGGTTGTATTCGGCGTCAGATGGTGTTTTCTGATGCTATTTTTAATCTAGACTTATGCTATGATTATCTAGTTGATTCTTCTATTTTATTGATTGAGTTAGATGTATTCTTATGTCATGGGTCGACTTGGAGTATCTCAAGGCTCCTTATCCCATGTTGCGATCCAAACCTCCATTCAGTCATGAAAAAATTTGTATCAGAGCAAGGTTTGAAGTGTCCTAGGGTGTATGAAAGTCGCGTTAAGTAGAGTCTTTTTTATAGGTATGGCATGAGGTGTCTGAAAGCCATGTTAAGTAAAGTCTTTTTCATGGGTGTGAAGCGTGCCATACTTATGATGAGGAGGCTACGAAACTTTTAGGAAATGTTCTCTTCTTTCATGATCTATGTTGTGCGATGAAATGTCTTCCTATCCTTCTAATTCGTGCTATTCGCGATTGCAGAATCATGGCTACTCAAAGAATTAATGGTAGAAGGAATGGGAATGGAGAAGTCCATGAGGATGGCAATGGAAATGGGCACCAGAAGGCCCCACCAGTTCAGGAGCCCCAGGTACCGAAGCCAGTTGCCCATGCTGAGTTTCGGGCAGCTATTCAGATTCTTGTGCAGGCTTTGACCGCTTAGGTCAATCAGCAGGTTGTTGCACATGTTCTGCAAAATGGAAATGCAATGGTGGCTCGAGTCAGAGACTTCTTGAGAATGAACCCTCCATAGTTCCTCGGGTGAAAAGTATATGAGGACCCGCATGAGTTCATACATGAGATTGTGAAGATCACCCAAGTCATGGGGGTGAATGGAGTTGAGTGCGCGGAGTTGGCCTCGTACCAGTTGAAAGGGGTCGTGCACATCTAGTTTTTCCAATAGAGAGATAGTAGGGTCGCCGGAGCAGGCCCTGTCACTTGGGAAGAATTCCATGTTGCATTCTTAGATCATTTCTTCCCTCGCGAGACGATGTAGCTGAAGACAGCTGAGTTCATAAATCTGAAGAAAGGGAGGATGAAGGTGTAGGAGTATGTCCTTGAGTTCACTATCCTAACAAAGTACGCCCCAGAGTTAGTAGTCGATCAGAGGAAGAGGGTGAGCAGGTTCGTTCAAAGAGTAGCTGGCTATTTGGGCAAGAATTGTAGGACTGCTATGCTCCATCAGGATATGGACTTCCCTCAGATAGTTTTGTATGTCCAGCAGATGGAGGCGGCACATCTAAGAGAGAGGGAGGCCAAGAGGTCCAGGACCGATGGTCAAAGATTCTCATAGCCAAGGTCAGAAGGTAGGCACCGACAACAGACCCACCAGAGGTCATCAGCCCCAGCATCTTCAGCATTAAGTGTGCCATGCATACCAAGGCACAATTAGAGAGGGCGAACATCACATTCTAGGGGTCATAGCAGCAGACCCACAGATTCTAGTAATCCAGCTTGCCGCAGGTGTGGCCTGGGTCACACGGGTCAATGTTTAGCAGGTACAGATGCTTATTTTAGGTGTGGATAGCCCATACACATGCTCATAAATTGCTCAGTAGAGAGGCAGGATCATGATGAGGGCCAAGGCCCAGCTTCTAGTTCTGCAACCCCACCCGTACACTCAACACATCAAGGGGCATCTACTAGCACTGGTAGCGGTTAGCGCCATAACGGATTCTATGCCTTAGCATCCCGCCAGGAGTAGGAGGTCTCCCCGAATGTATTCACTGGTATGTTGCGAGTTTTCTATCTTGATGTTTATGCTTTGTTAGATCTGGGAGCTACCTTGTCTTTTGTGACATCTTTTGTGGCCATTAGCTTTGGATTCACTCTCGAAGTCTTGTCAGAACCATTCCCAGTCTCTACTCCAGTAGGTGATTCAATTATAGCTAGACGGCTGTATAGAGGTTGCCCGGTCTCAGTCCTTCAGAAAGTCACCTCAGCAGATTTGATAGAGTTAACCATGAATGACTTTGATTTTATCCTCGACATGGATTGGCTATTTGCATGATATGCCTCTGTTAATTGTAGAACCCGGGCAGTAGAGTTCGGATTTCCGGGTAAGCCAGTCTTACAATGGAAGGGTAGTTCAACTGTTCCTATAGGTCATTTCATTTCCCACCTTAAGTCCTGAAAGATGATTTCTAAAGGTTGTGTGTACCATCTAGTTAGGGTTAAGGATGCGATACGTCTGAGACCCCGACTATCTAGTTTGTTCCATTAGTATGTGAATATCCAAAAGTCTTTCCTGATGATTTGCTGAGAATCCCTTCTAAGCGGGAGATTTATTTTGGTATTGACCTTCTTCCTGACATGAAGCCTATATCTATTCCTCTCTACTAAATGGCTCCAACTGAGCTAATGGAGTTGAATGAACAGTTGAAGGAATTTGTAGATAAGGGTTTCATTAGAACGAGCAGGTCCCCATTGGGTGCACCAGTTCTCTTTTTCCAAAACAAAGATGGTACTCTTCAAATGTGCATTGATTATCGGCAATTGAACAAAGTCACTATCAAGAACAGATATCCTTTGCACAGGATTTATGATCTATTTGACCATCTTTAGGGTGCTAAGTGTTTCTTAAAGATAGATCTCAGATCTGGGTATCATCAACTCAGAGTTCGGGAGAGTGACATCCCGAAGACAACAATCAGGATGCGATATGGTCATTATGAGTTTGTCATTATGTCTTGTGGACTAACAAATGCTCCTGCAACTTTTATGGACTTGATTAACAGGGTTTTCAATCCATACTTGGACATGTTTGTGATTGTTTTTATTGAGGACATCCTGATACACTCTCGTAGCAAGGAGGAGCATGTCGCTCATTTGAGGGTAGTGCTGCAAACTCTCAAGGATCGTCAATTATATGCTAAATTTAGCAAGTGCGAGTTTTGCTTGAACTCCGTAGAATTTTTGGGCCATGTGGTATCAAGTGAGGGCATAAGGGTGGATTCCCAAAAAATAGAAGCGATAAAGAATTGGCCTAGACCGGTGAATCCTTCGGATATTCGGAGCTTCTTGGGTTTAGCTGGCTACTATTGGAGATTTATTGAAGGTTCCTTATCGATTGCAGCACCTTTGACCAAGTTAACCCAAAAGAAGGTGAAGTTCCAATGGTCGGAGGAATGTGAGAAGAGCTTCCAAGAGTTGAAGACTCGACTTACTTCAGCACCAGTTTTAACTCTACGGAGGGTACTGATGGGTTCGTGTTGTATTGTGATGCTTCAAGGATTGGACTTGGGTGTGTATTGATGCAGCACGGGAAGGTTATAGAATATGCCTCTAGGCAGCTAAAAGTCCTCGAGAAGAATTACCCGACCCATGATCTTGAGTTGGCCGCGATGGTATTCGCCTTGAAGATATGGCGACATTACTTATACGGGGCCCACGTGGATGTGTTTATGGACCATAAGAGCTTATAATATGTGTTCACGCAGAAGGATCTCAATCTTCAGGAAAGAATGTGGTTGGAGCTACTCAAAGACTATGATATGAGTGTTCTTTACCATCAAGGTAAGGACAATGTAGTAGCAGACACACTTAATAGACTCTCTATGGAGAGTGTGTCTCATGTGGATGAAGATAAGAAGGAGCTGGTGAAGGATGTGCATCAACTCGCAAGGTTGGGAGTTAGGTTGGTTGACTCGATCGAGGGCAGTGTTGTTGTTCAGAATGGATCTGAATCGTCCTTGGTGACTGATTTAAAAGCTAGGCAAGATGAGGACCAAATTTTGGTAAAGTTTAAGCAAGACGTTCAAAATCAGAAGGTAGAGGTCTTCTCCAAAGGGGGAGATGGAGTGCTTCAGTACCAGGGTTGCCTATGTGTTCCAAATGATGATGATTTGAGGAACCGTATNGATGGTGTGCTTCGGTACCAGGGTTGCCTATGTGTTCCAAATGATGATGATTTGAGGAACCGTATGTTGCACAAGGCTCACAGATCAAGATATTTTATCCATCCAGGTGCAACCAAGATGTACTGTGCCTTATGGGGAGTCTATTGGTGGAATTGCATGAAGAAGGATATCACATATTTCGTAGCAAAGTGTCCGAACTGTCAGCAAATAAAGGTTGAGCATCAGAGACATGGAGGTGTGCTTCAGGATATCAACATTCCTACATGGAAGTGGAAAGAAATTAACATGGACTTCGTCATAGGTTTGCCTCGCACTCGCCGGCAATATGACTCCATTTGGGTTGTGGTAGATAGGTTGACCAAGGCCGCTCATTTTCTACCAGTCAAAACCACGGATTCGGCGGAGGATTATGCCAACTATATATCCGGGAGCTAGTATGATTGCATGGAGTGCCCTTATCCATCATTTCAGATAGAGGTACTCAATTTACCTCTTAGTTTTGGAAGTCGTTTCGAAAAGGACTAGGTACTCAGGTTAAGCTCAGCACAACATTTCACCCTCAAACGGATGGTCAAGCGGAATGTACAATATAGACCCTCGAGGACATGTTGATAGCATGTGTGATTGACTTCAAAGGTAGCTGGGATGAGCATTTGCCTCTTATCGAGTTTGCATACAATAACAGCTATCATTCCAGTATCCAGATGGAACTGTTCGAGGCTCTCTATGGGCGGAGGTGTAGTTCGCCCATTAGATGATTTGAGGTTGGCGAAGCAACAATGATAGGACTAGATTCGGTTCATGAGGCTATAGAGAAGGTTTAGTTGATAAGGGACAGGTTGAAAACTGCCCAGAGTCGCCAAAAGTCCTATGCTGATGTGAGAAGGAGAGAATTAGAATTTGAAGTTGATGATTGGGTATTTCTGAAGATGTCTCCCTTGAAGGGAGTGATGAGGTTCGAAAAGAAGGGGAAACTTAGTCCCCACTATGTCGGCCCATACCGGATCGTGAGAGGTTTTGGCAAGGTGGATTATAAATTGGAGTTACCCTCAGAATTAGCTTCTATGCATCCTGTATTACATGTATCACTCTTGAAGAAGTGTTTGGGTGATCCATGTCTAGTCGTCCTGATGGACAGTGTTGGTGTACAAAACAACCTCAGTTATGAGGAGGTTCTGGTAGCAATACTGGATCGTCAGGTTCGAAGGCTAAGGAACAAGGAAGTAGCTTCAGTTAAAGTGTTGTGGAGGAATCAGCATGTTTAAGGAACTACGTGGGAAGACGGAGCAGATATGGTGGCTAAGTACCCACATTTATTCTCTACCGGCTCAATTCAAGCTTGAGGTATCAGTTTTCACCTAAAACTCTATTTAGTTTTCATGTTCAATACATGTGCCCAAGTTTCTTTTATGTATATGGATGTATGTATGATTTGAAAATTCAGTTCAACTATGTATTTGGAATCGGGGATAGTCATACTGTAAGTTTTCGATTTAAATGATCAGTATATGAATATGATAATTGCATTTCTCTGCTTTTCGGTATGTCTTCCAATATTCGAGGATAAATATTCCCAAGGGGGAGATATTGTTATACCCCAGAAGCCCAAAGATCAGACCCGGGAGTTGAAATAGAGAAAAACTCAAAACGGGCACCAGGTATCAGGATGGGTGGTGAGGTAACCCTTGAGAGCAGCCCACGAGTCGTGATGTGACTCGTGGGGAGTCTAGGTGAGGAGTTTGGAAATCTGAGAAACGGGATCCCCACGGGCGAGACCACGACTTTTGGTTAGGCCCCATGAGTCGTTAGGTCAGTCGTGGGGTGGGTGAGTAAGAAAAGAGAAGAAGAGAGGCAGTGTACTTGATGGGAGGACCCCATAAGTCGTGGTCAGTCACCACGATTCGTGGGGAGGGTCGTGGGCAGCTAGCTAAAGAATTCTTAGTATTGAGGCAGTATACATAATGAGTGGTGACCATAAGTCGTGGTCACCCAGTAATGAGTCGTGATGTCTTCCATTATGAGCCAGGAGACCTGATGAGGAGTGTACTTCACGGATCATAGCACGATTCGTGGCCATAGAAGACGAGTCGTTGGGTCCCCCGTTGGGACCATCTAACAGTTATTTTTTGCGAATTTAGTAAGGGTGTTTCCATAGTTCCTATGATCCTAAGGCCTAAACTACATCGTTTTTAGTTGTGAAGGATGATTTTTAAAGGGGTTAAGTTCAGTTTAGGCCTTATTCTTTCATGCATGCAAGGTAGAAGATGAGAGAGTGTGATCAAGGCTAGTGTTCCTCAATTCCTCTTCAATTTTTTCTTGGGCTATTAAAGAAGTGTAAGAATCAGCTACCAATAGGTATGTAGGGTGATGAATGGGAGAAATCTTTCACACCCATGCCCAATCCCTCTCTAAATCATGACTGTTCTATTACTAATCTATGGGGTTTTAATCCAAATACATGAATTTCCTAATTCTCTTCATAGGCATGATTTGATTATGTTTCTACTGCTGAATTATGGAGCATGGACAAGTTTTATAATGTTTTCAATTAACAATCATTTTTCTAGCTTTATGAATTAAAAATCCCATTAATGAAAAGTTCATGAAAGATGAGATTTGTGATGAATGTATGATGATGATGTGATAGTATAATGAAAAGTATGTTTTCAAGCTTCCCATGTTTATAATCATGTTTTTGATATGAATTGAGTATTTTCAAGTATGATAAATCTTTGGGCAATGCCCACAGGTTCAAAGTATGATTGATGATTTCTCGAATTGGGCTTACCACATGGTTTTGGAGCAAAGACTCCCAATTATCTTTCAGCTTGTGGTATGGTTTGAGTAAAAGCTTCTCATATGCATGATTTCATATTTGAGATGTAATGATTGAGCTTCATCAATACACGATGTTGAGCTTCATTAAAATAAGGATGAAGAGCATATGCATGTTTTTGGGAGTAGTGTCTAGCACCGAGCAGGCAAAGGGTCGATCACCCTATGCCTTAGAACTACACGTCAACATAGGTTTATACTTATATGTTACTTCAGGACATCCCTTGTGAGATATCCCTGACCCTATTGTCCCACGAGCTTGATATCGATATCATGGTATCTTCCATAGCCCTGGCAAAGCTTTGGACGGCTCTACCCACTTGAGTGTGATAGTTGGGACCACATAAGCTCTATCATGGTATGTTGATTAAAAGATGAGTATCCCGTTATTTCTCATGATTTCAGTCATGCATATTCATTATTCATGAGATTTACATATGTATGCATGTTCTAAACAAAGTTTGATTCAATGTTCAGTTTTAATTGTAAATGTCAGATTTCAACTTTGAGTCAATTGATTAAGTTACGACGTATGTTATGTTATGATGAGATCATGATTTCATAAAGAATGCATGCAAGCCATACTCTTAGATTCTTACTGTCTATGTTTTACATTATGCATGTCTTTAAATGATTTTACTTACTTATGAGGTTATTTACCTTGCATACTCAGTACATTCCATGTATTGACTGCATACTCTATGCTGTATCGTTTCATGATATAGGATCCGGTTGTCAGGCTCAGCCCCAATCATAGTCAGTCTTCTGAGATATCAGCGTATGTTGTTGGTGAGTCCTCATCTTTCGAGGACTAGATTATTCAAATTTTCTTACGTACTTTCAGTTTCAGATTGTTGAGTTAGTTGGGGGTTTTGTCCCATCAACTCGTCATGTTTAGATGCTTTTCAAATATATGGTTGTATTCAGCTTCAGATGATGTCTTTTTATGTTATGTTTAATCTAGACTTCTGTTATGATTATCTTGTTGATTCTTCTATTTTATTGATTGATTTAGATGTATGCTTATGACATGGGTCGACTTGGTGTCTCTCGGGACTCCTTGTCCCGTGTTGCGATCCGGACCTCCATTCAGGTCGTGACAACACATGAAACATTGGATGCACTCTAGAGAATCTTGGCGACAACACCAGCTCATAAGCTACTTCCCCCACACGTCGGAGTGTTTCAAATGGCACAATATACCTCGGGTTGAGCTTTTCTCGCTTTCCAAACCTCATAACCCCCTTCATGGGGGTCACCTTTAGCAGTACTTGCTCCCCTTCCATGAACTCCATGTCCTTGACTTTCTTGTCTGCGTATTGCTTCTACCTACTCTGAGTAGCCACCAGATTGTCCTGAATGATTCGAACTTTTTCCTAGAATCCTTTAACAAATCATTCCCCCAAGGTCTCACCTCAAACGCATCAAACCACCCAATTTGAAACCTGCACTTTCTCCCATACAAGGCTTCAAAAGGTGCCACACCAATGCTCAAGTGATATCTATTATTAAAAGAGAATATGCCAAGGGTAAGAACATATCCCAATGACCTTCGAAGTCTATCACACATGCCTGGAGCATGTCCTCTAACACTTGAATAGCTCGCTCCAATTGTCCATCTGTCTGAGGATGAAAGGCTATGCTCAATTCCAACCTCGTATGTAACTCTTCCTGCAAAGTCCTCTAAAAATGAGAAGTAAACTGAGTTCCCCTGTAAGATACAAAGGAAATAGGCACCCTGTGTAACCGAATAACCTCCTTCACATATAGCTTGGCTAATTTCTCCGCGTTGTAAGTCACCTGGACTGTCAAGAAATTAGCAGACTTGGTCAACCTATCCACTATGACCCAAATTGAGTCAAACTTCCCCAAAGTATTGGGAAGACTGAACACAAAGTCCACAACAATCCTTTCTCATTTATACTCGGGCATAGGCATTCGCTAAAGTAATCCTCCAGGCTTTTGGTGCCCGTACTTCACGTGCTGACAATTTAAACACTTTCCATATAGTCCACAATATCTCTATTCATCCTACTCCACTAATAATGTTGTTTTAGATCGTATTACATCTTTGTGACTCCGGAGTGAATGGTGTACCTCGAGTTGTGAGCTTATGCCAAAAGAGTTTTAATTACCTCACCAACCCAGAGAACACACACCCGCCCCTTTATTCTCAAGACCCCTTCATCATCTAACACTGCTTCCTTGGCCTCTCCCCGTAAGACTTTATCTCTGATTTTACCAAGCTTTTCATCTTCAAACTGTCGGGTTTTGATTTCCTCTAACAACAAGGATTTAGCCTCAGTTGGCTAACACTCCACCAATTTCAGTCTGTGACAATCTCATTAAATTTTTTCCCAAGGTCTGGACTTCCCTAGCCATCGGCCATTGAGTAGCCTCTAAGAAAACCAGACTGCCCATGCTCACCGTCTTCCTGCTCAATGCGTCTACCACCACATTGGCCTTTCTTGGATGGTACAAGATGGTGATATTGTAATCCTTAAGCAACTCCATCCATCTCCTTTGCCTCAAATTGAGGTCTTTCTGTGAGAATACATAATGTAAGTTGCAATGATTTGTGAACACCTCGCATCGAGCTCCATACAGATAGTGCCTCCAAATTTCCAGGGTGAACACAACCGCTGCTAAATCTAGATCATGTGCAGGGTAGTTCTTTTCATGCACCTTCAGCTGCCTCAAGGCATACGCAATAGCCTGTCCTTCCTGCATCAACACAGCACCCAATCCAGACTGTGAGGCATCACAATACACAACAAAATCTTTACCTTCCATGGGTAACACCAGAATAGATGTTGTGGTCAGCAGAGTCTTGAGTTTATGAATTCTCCCTTCACCTTCCTCTAACCACTAGAAAGGCACATCCTCTTGTGTCAACTTGGTCAATGGAGAAACGATGGAGGCGAATCCCTTCACGAACCGACGGTAGTAACTAGCCAGCCCCACAAAACTCCAATTTTTTTTCACATTAGTTGGCCTTGCCCAGTTCCTGACTGCCTCCACCTTTTGTGGATCAACTCAGATTCCCTCCTTGGAAACCATATGCCCCATAAAGGACATTGTTTCCAACCAAAACTCGCACTTGGTGAATTTAGCATATAATTGCTTCTCCTTCAGCAATCCAAGCACAATCCTAAATGATTTTCGTGCTCCTACTTGGTCTTAGAATACACCAAGATATTATTAATAAACACAATAATGAAGAAATCCAGGTAGGGTTTGAAATTACCGTTCATCAGGCTCATGAATGTGGCCGGAGCATTAGTGAGTCCGAATGATATGACCAGAAACTCATAATGTCCATACTTGGTCCGAAAGGCTGTCTTGGGGATATCTTCGGCCCAAATTTTCAAATGGTGATAACATGACCTCAAATCAATCTTTGAAAATATAGCCACTCCCTGTAACTGATCGAACAGGTACTCTATCTGAGGAAGAGGGTACTTATTCTGAATTGTTATCTAGTTCAACTTGCAGTAGTTGATGCACATCCACATACTACCATCCTTCTTCTTTACAAAACAAAACTGGGGAACCCTACAGTTATACATTTGGTCTAATAAATCTTTTACTGAGCAACTCCTGCAACTGCTCCTTGAGTTCTCTCAACTCAGCAGGTACCATTTGATATGGAGGAATAGAAATAGGTTCGGTTCCTAGTTCCAAGTCAATACAAAAATGTCATGACCCAAGAGTACACCAAAATCGTGGACATGGGACGAGGAGCCCCGAGGGACCCCAAGTCAACCCATGGCATGAGAATATAACCAAACCATTCTCATAAGGCGGAAGAATTAGCTTAATAATCATGAAAAAAAGGAACCGTGACATGAAACATAAGAACAACAATACACGATCCTAGCATAAATAGATGAATACTACAAATAGGTCTGAAATCCTCTAATCATAATAGACGGGTTAAAAGGACAAGACCCAACTAACCCCAACATTCTGAAAACAAAACGATAGACAAAAATCCGAACAATGAAGCCCCCGAATCATGAGGACTCACCACTGAGATCTGAGAGCAGAACTGAGAGCAAGCTCAGAGCAATTCTAAACCTGTGAACCGGATCCTATATCATAAAACGATACAACATAGAAAATATGGGGGTCAGTACTTGGAATGTATTGAGTATGCGAGGTATGCAAGACAGTACTTAAAACATAAAAGTTATAGGTGTGGGGACATCATGATCATAAAGACTGAAATCATAAGTATAACGTAATGCTCAAGAATTCCAAAATATTCATAAACCTGTCACAGTCATAACGTGAGAGAAAAACATTTCA